>WWET01007085.1:31688-56953 GCA_011038615.1 Limnodynastes dumerilii
TTGCAACAGATGAAATATGACTCCCCTGCAATCAACATGGTTTAGCCCAGGAGTGACTTTCCTCTCTTATTTTAAGCACCTTCTTAAGTCTGAATCAGGTCCTCAATCTGGAAAACCACTCATGGACATTTCACAAAGAAACCATGTCAATGCTGCTTCAGGATGCTGCTTTCTCTGCCACCATATGTTATTTTGACGGTCAGAATATTCAATATTTAATATAGGTTTCACTTCTTGCAAAAAAACTCTCCTATTTTCTTAACATTTACCACTACTTTCTGCCTCCTTCTAACTGTCATGGCCCTTGTCTCTCCATCCACCTCCCTCCTCTCTCACAACTTCTACCTCCCCACCCATCCTACTCACCCCATACCCTCTCCTTCTTCAGGGTCTCCTTCCTTTCCCATACCACCCCTTACCCCCTGTCCACGCCCCACCCCTCTCCCTTGTGTCTTACCTCGCTCCTGCAACCCAATCCCTCCAATCTAATCCACATCACTCCATTCCCTCTCTTCCATTCTCCTGCACTCTCTGGAATGCCAGATCCATCTGCAACAAGCTCCCTGCCATCCATGACCTCTTCATCTCCCACTCCTACAACCTTCTCGCAATCACTCAAAAACATGGCTCTCAACCTCTGATACTACTTCAATTGCTGCCCTCTCATATGGCGGTCTCTTGTTCTCCCACACCCCTAGACCTGGCGAATGCCCTGGCAGTGGTGTGGACATCGTCCTCTCCCCTTCATTTGCATCTACCACCCCATCCATCTCCGTGTTGCTGTTGTCTACCACCCCCCTGGTCCCCCCTCCAAACTCATTGATAACTTTGGAGCCTGGCCCACTTTTTCTCTTTTGACCTCCCCACCCTTATCCTAGGTGACTTCAACATCCCTGTTGACAACCCCTCAGACCCCAGCACCGCAAAACTTATTTCCCTCTCCTACTCCCTTGGCCTATCACAGTGGACTTCAGCAGCCACCCACAACCTGGGCCACTCCCTTTATCTCGTATTCTCACGCTCATGCTCCCTGTCTGACTTCTCCATCTCTCCCATCTGATCATCATCTTATCTCCTTCTCCCTCTCTTCCTCCACCTCTCCTTCTCCGTCACCCAAACATATTCTTTACCGAAAAAACCTCAGTTCCCTTGATGTTGCGGCTTTCACCCCATCCCTTGATCTCCTCCTCGCACTCATTTCCACCATATCCTGCCCCAATCTAGCCACCTCTTTCTACAATAATGCCCTCTCCTCTGCCCTTGATGCTACCTGCCCTCCCTCCTCTGTCTTCCTTCGCCGCAACAATCCACAACCCTGACACTCCCCTCTCACTCGGTTCCTAAAGAAATGCTCCCGTGCTGCGGAGCGCCTCTGGAGGAAGTCCCGTTCCCTTGCAGACTCTCCACTTCAAGTTCATACTCTCCTCTTTTAGCTCTGCCCTCGCACTACCACTGTGCAAATGTGAAATCCTCAAAAGGAAACAAATGGCAATATTACCACAAAGTACAAAGTTGCCACTATCTGGCCCCTTGCCAAGCAATCCTTCTTTAAGCCACCTTCAGCTCTCTTCTCTCCCCCCATCGCTCTCTCCATTTCTACTGCTGACTTTGCCAGCATCTTCACTTCCAAGATTGACTTTATCAGGAGCTCCATTCTCTTCTCCATCTCAATTTCCACCCTCTCATCCCCTCCCTAGCTACCCACCAATGTCTACCTTCATCCCTACCTCAGCTGAAGAAATCCACTCACTTCTTTTTGCCATCCCCTCCATCAATGTGCCCACTTGATCCCATCCCCGCTAATCTTCTTCGATCTCTCTCTCTCTCCACCTGCTCTCATCTTGCCCACCTCTTTAACTTATCTCTCTCCTTTGGCTTCTTCCCCTCACCCTTTAAACATGCTCTTGTCTCCCCCATCCTTTAAAAACCTAACCTTGACCTCACTTCACCCTCCAACTACTGACCTATCTCCCTTCTGCCCTTCGCCTCCAAGTTGCTTGAACGGCTTGTTTACAAGTGTCTAATTGTCTACCTTGCTGACCACTCCATCCTGGACCCTCTCCAATCTGGGTTCCACCTCCTGCACTCCACTGAAACTGCCCTGACTAAGGTCACAAATGATCTCCTTTCTGCCAAATCAAAGGGCAACTTCTCCCTACTCATCCTCCTGGATCTATCAGCAGCCTTTGATACTATTGATCACCCTCTCCTGCTCCACACCCTTTGCTCCCTCTGCCACTCTGGCACTCTCCTCCTATCTCTCGGATCGCTCCTTCTCTGTAGCAACCCCTAGCTCCTCCTCCCCTACTACTCCTTTTCCCGTTGGCGTCCTCCAGGGCTCAGTTCTTGGTCCCCTTCTGTTCTTACTCTACACCTCCTCTCTGGGTGACCTCATCAGCTGCTTTGGCTTTCACTATCACCTCTATGCCAACGACACTCAAATCTATCTCTCCTCCTCTGACCTCTTCCCTGAACTTCTGTGAAAAATGTCATATTGCCTCTCAGCCATCTCCTCATGGATGTCTGAGCATTTTCTGAAGCTTAACATGGACAAAACGGAAATCGTAGTCTTCCCTCCTTCACGTATCTCCTCTACCCCTATTATCTCTATTACTATTGGTGACTCCACCATGTCCTCCTCCACCCAAGCCTGCTGCCTGGGCATCATCCTGGACTCCACTCTCTCCTTCACCCCCCACATTTGCGCCCTCTGCCTGTCCTGCTGCTTTCATCTCCGCAACATTGCTCACATCAGACCCTTCTTGACAACTGACACCACTAAAACGCTCATTCACTCTCTTGTTATCTTCCATCTGGACTACTGCAACATTCTCCTCTCTGGCCTCCCTCTGGTCTGTCTCACACCCCTACAATCTATACTAAATGCTGCAGCCAGACTCGTCTTCCTCTCCCAACGCACTGCCTCCACCTCCCCTCTCTGTCAATCTCTACATTGGCTTCCTGTCCCTTTCAGAATTCTCTTTAAGCTTCTCACCACAACTTACAAGACTCTCTCCTCCTCCACCGCTCCATACCTTTCCTCCCTTATCTCCATCCAAACTCCCTCCCGTCCACTCCGCTCCACTGGTGACCGCCACCTCAACTCCAACCTGATAACTACTTCTCACTCCCGCATCCAAGACTTCTCCCGGGCTACCCCTCTCCATTGGAACAATCTACCACATCCTATCAGGCAATCCAGCACACTCCAATCCTTCAAATACTCCCTTAAAATCCACTTCTTCAGGCTAGCCTACCCTTCCTCCACCAAAGCTTACTTGTCTTCCCTATCTTCACCACTGTGTCTCTTGTTTGTTCATCCTCTCTCACTCAGCATGTTAGCTTTTATGAGCAGGGTCCTCCTTCCTCCTGTCATCATCCCTCTACCCTGTCATCATCACTTCCCACCTTTTTCTCTCTACTGTCTATCTCTCTCCTTATTCATCTGCTCCTACACACTTACCCAGCATCTTTATTTTCCTCACATATTGTTTTGATTAGATTTTTGTATTGTATTTAACCTTTGCTTTATACATGTATTGTATTCCTTCATATTTTTTACCCTTTGTTAACTATTGTATTGTATATGCAACTATTGTCAATGTTGGTAGGGATCTGTTTTCGGACTTTCCTGTCTAGTTCTTCCCGCAAAAGCTCGATGGGTGAAACATCTGGTGATTGAGGTGGCCATTCCATTTTTGTTACGATTTGAGCGTCTTTTTTCTTTTACAAATAATTAGTACACAACTTGGACGTATGTTTTGGATTGTTTTCTTGTTGGAAAACGAAGTTCTGACCCACAAGTCACCTTCCAGGGGGAATCGCATGACGCACTAATATGTTGTGATACGTTATTTTGTTGATTCTGACTAAGGGGCAGATCCAGAACAACATTTCAGTGCGTATTTACACATGGGGGAGACGTAAAACCACGATTTGGTATGTACTGAGCATGCGCACGACAGATGATACGCTACGTAACGTAATGTAACTCTGAGCATTGCGTTAATTCATTTGAGGGGGCGTGTCAGCTTTACGACATCCAAAATTACGCTTCTAAGGCGGGTTTAGGCATTTAAATAGTACAGTATGGTCGTGCTTAGCAGCGTAACTACGGAAAGCCTATATGTGCGTGAGCGGATCAGAGTGGTCACGCTGCCAAAAGTTAAGGTAGGGTTCAGAAAGCGTAAAGCGTCCAAAGCACGTACATGCCAGGGGAGTGCCAAGGGGAGTGTATAGAAGGTACGCTCGTGTAAATGCGCTACGCTAGTAAACGGATTGCAAGCGGAGCTCTACCCCTAAGTCACCAACTTAGTTGCCCGTGAAACATCCCCAAACCATCACATTGCCTCCTCCATGCTTAACTGTTGGTGCTCACCTGGACGATGACGCACAAAAGCCCAGCAATGCGAGCCAAAAAATAAAAATTTTGATTTGTCAAAATCCTGTCCAATCCTTATGCTTCTTAGCCCATGCGTACCTTTTTGCTACATTTGTAGCACATAGAAGTGGTTTTTTTACTGCAACCCTACCACTAAGGCCATATTCCTGCAAGCGCCTAGCCACTGTCCTATCGGACATACGAACGACTTTTCCGCAACTCCGTTCCTATTTCTGGATCGGTCAAACGTCTGTTACGCTTGCTAGTAGTCACAATCAAGATGTCCTCATGAACAGTTGTTGTTTTTGGACGACCAGGTAGTTTTCTTGTAACATTTTGACGAGTTTTTGACTTCCGTTCAATAGCTTGACTCACAGCCCCAGTGGATACCTTTCAACCGTTTGTGGATTTGCTGCAAAGAATAACCTTCTTCCCTCAAAACAATGATTTGAGCACGTGTTTCCACACTTAACTCACAGTTCTTTTTGGCCATTTTTGACTAACTGGAGCTTTCAGGAAACTTGTTGACAATTTGGAACGTATCACACATTGATAATGTTCGATTATTTCTGATCACTTCGCGCTCACACCAGGGCCGGATTAACAATTGGACCGACAGAGCTGCAGCTCCAGATTTTGACAGGAAAAATACGTTTTCCTGTCACAGGCTGCCAGCAGCCATCCTCCAGCTCCAGCACTCTCATCTGAGATCCATGCAGGCAGTGTAGTGGTCGCCCCTCCCTTCAGCTCTCTCTATATCCAGGGTCCTGACTGAGCCTGTCACTCACATTCACTAGCTCTGCCCCCAGACTACACAAGGAGCTGCTGCTGCTGCCTCATAAAACCGGGTACTGTGTAAAGTGTTCTATAATAATATATTTGGTTATTTTGTTATTTTTATCATACGCCATTCATACACAAGTAGCAGAACATACGATAAACAAGTTTCTTTTTGATTCAGGGGGTGTGCTCAGACTTTTGACAAGTACTGTATATATACTGTGTATATATATATATAGAGACACTTTTTAAAATAAACCTAAATATTTCTAAATAGATACATATTAGTGTGTGAATATGTGTGTGTGTGTGTCTGTACAACTATATCTATATCGATATAATTAATGCTCAGATAGATAGATAGATAGATAGATAGATAGATAGATAGATAGATAGATAGATAGAATAATATAGCTTACCTTCAACAGCAACTGGTCCATTCCTCCAGAGAGAAACAGGAAGACGCTGTGCAGCCAGAAAGTGAAAGTGAAAGTGATCTGCTCTCTGCTCTATGCCTGTGCTGAGCTCTGATTGGCTGCCTGCCTGTAACACAGCCTTCAGGAAACCGTTCCCAGCGTTGCTGTAGGACGTCTCCCACTGACACCAATGATGACTGTGGCTGGCAACGGCTGACAAGGCTGTGGTGAAGGGCCCCTGGATGCATTGGGGCCATGGGCAGTAGCCCAAACTGCCCAGTGGATAAGACGGCCCTGGTTGCATAGGGAGAGGAATTAGTAGTAGATAAAGAAAAGTAGTAATGCCCCTTTATAGATCGTTGGTATGAACTAACCTAGAATGCCGTGTTCAGTTCTGGAGGCCATATCTCCAGAAGAACATAAATACATTAGAGACTGTGCAAAGAAGATCAACTAAAAAAGGTCCATGGCATGTGTCATAAAACATACCAAAAAAGACTAGAGGACCTAAAAATGTCTAGCTTGGAGCAGAGAAGGGAGAGGGGGGATAAGATAGCAGATTTTAAATATATCAAGAATTGTGAACAGCTAGAGGAGGTGTAAAAGAACACAAGGGCATTAATATAAACTGGAGGGTGGTAGATTCAAAGGAAATATGCAAAAAAATTACCTCACTGAAAGGGTGGTAGATAAGTTGTATAGCCTCCCATCTGAAGTGGTTGAGGCTAACATAGTAGAACAGTTTAAACATGCTTGGGATAAATATAAGGATATCCTAAATCTCAAACTAAATTAAGGGTAAATAGGGACCAGGGTCAGTATAGTTTTAAATAAACAACTGGACAGACTGGATGGGCCATGTGACTCTTATCTGCCATCACTTTCTATGTTTCTATGTAAGTACTCCAGCAGACTTCTGTACGCTACATACATGCAGGGTTGTAGATCACCATGTAAATATATACGCATTGCAAATATATGCAAGTGCGATGCAAGGATGGCAGCGGCTGCAACTAACCACACCCACTCGTTTGTATTTTTCCATGTGTAAGGATGCTGTACATAGAAATAGGAAAGTACCTAGTATATAGATCTTGAATCATGCGTGAATTTGGGTACTTTTTTTTTGTAGAGATTCAGCCTTGCGTTTTGCATTATAGACTTTGCTGGTTATGTTCATTTTCTTATTTTGAATATATATTTTAATATTGGAACATAAATAAATAGACACCTCTAAGGGCCAGATTTACTAAGGGGCGCTTTAATGGGGCAATTTAAATCACTCAACATCGCTGTAAAACTCCTGCGTATTTGTCGTTTAAAGCGTAAAATTTACTAAATTGCTATTTACTGCTGCGATTTGTAATCTCCTGCGATGTATTGCGATTAAACTACTGTATAGCGAGTTTATGTTAAACTCTGACAAGTTGTTGCTAAACTCGCTGTAGTTTAAACTTGCAGTAGATCCAGGCCCTAAAAAAAGAAACAAAAACAAAAAGCAAAAAAAAACTGACGTCACTAGAAAGTGTAAAATACTTAGCGCAGCATAAAATTAACCCTTAGCATGCTGCTGCATCTCGTACTATAATGCACAGCATGTTCCTGTCACCTGGACCAAGACAAAAGTACTGAACCGTGGAAGTAGTATATTCATTTTATTTTGAACATTATTTTTGGTACAATGATCTTTTAAATATTATTAAAATGAGACCTTTTCCATATTACTATTGCTTCGTGGTTCAGGTAAAATTGTTTAAAATGAAGGGGGGGTGGCATAACTTATTCTTAACTTGCTATCTGGGCATATGTTTTGCTATTTCTATGTGACATGACAATTATTAAGTCAGTATAGGGCCATGTGTGATTTATAATATATGTGACATGACGTGTATTCTTTTGTATCGGGCCATGTGTGAGTTGTAATATGGGGCATGATTTTGGTATTACTATGTATCAGGCCATTAGTTTTTTACTTTTATGTATCAGAGAATTATTTAATACTTTTTATGTATCGGCGCGGTTAATATTTATATGTATGGGGCCTTAGTTTATATGTTAGATTTACGGGGTGCAATTGCATATGCAGTGGTATGCCATTAATCCTTGGCATGCTGCCCCCCTTATGGCACTATAAGGCACAGCATGCCCTATAATGCAAGGCCATGCTGTGCATTATAGTACTAGATGCAGCAGCATGCAAGGGGTTAATTGCATGCTGCCGAAGACATTTTTAGTAGTGGAGAGGAATTTTAAACTTTCTTGCAAAACTGATGGGTGCACCATGTTAAAAATCACTAAAGTGATGTAAATAGCAGCGATTTGAAAAAAATTAAATCTCTGGCATTTTGGGACAAAAAATCACTTAGTAAATACAGCGACTTGCAAATCGTTATTAAACACAACACATCTCGCGGTTTTAAGCAAATCGACTTTAGTAAATCCGGCCCTAAATGTGCATTAAACATGTTTTTTAAAAAAAGGATGCAACAATAATGAAAGTTATAATTTACTTAAAACAATACCAGCATAAATTATAATTTTTTTTTGTTTTAATTTTTTTAAATACAATAGTATATTTTGTTAAATTATGCAGATCTTAAAATTTTTATACAAACATAAATTAGCATAACGGTTGTACTAGATGTCAGGGCCAGTCGCGCTAAAAATACTGCAGCCAGACTAGAAATACTAGAAGAGGGTCCTACACCCTCCTAAAAGAGAGACAAATAGAAATTAAGTATAGCATTCCAGTTGGGCGCTGTATGTATGATACAAAAAGTATATATTATGTATAAAATATGATTAAAAATATAATTATAAAAGCATAATTAAAAAAAACAGGTGTGACATCTACTAAAGAAGCAAGTCCTGGGAATACTGTGTCTTTAAATAGTGTCCATATACGTTGATCTTCCCTCAAGTCCTCCTCCGAATTTAAATGAATAAAAATAGGGGGAGAAAAGAAGGAAATTGTATATTAGAATGTATATACTTTATTTAAACAAAAAATGCTCTGGACAAATGCCCGGAGCAACACTGTTACAAAATATACATGTAACAATAAAAGGTCCTGTAGGGTCTTAACGATTCCTTCCAGGAATAGGTCTCCCCAGGGAAACAAAAGTCATACCTGGCATGCAGGGTGTAAATGGAGATGACCAAATCCCGTTTGCCGCTGTAGTGGACGCGAAGAGCCCGGGATTCGTCCTATAGATGGAAATGACAGGCGGTCGGGATGCTGCTGGAGACCGAAGGCAGAAGAAGCTCTCTGGGGGTCCAAAAGTTACCGTCTGACGCGTTTCGAGGATCAAAAAGCCTCTTTCTCAAAGTGGTAACAGGTAAGTATGGTGTCTTGTTATTTAAAGTCTTCCAATGATCTAAATTAGAGACTGTGCACCTGCTAGTGATCAGCTCTAAATGAGCACAATACAGACTAGTACCGTAATTAAAACTGATAATACACCGTGGTGGTATGATATAGCAGATCAAATAAACACCATATTAAACATAGACATCCAAAACAAGAGAATTTACAATTTAAAACAAAACGATTGCAAAAAATAGTTATTAGAGAAGTTAAAAGAAAATATGAGCCGTTAGGATAAACAGTAAAACATCTGGTCTAGACGAGGTTCAAACCCTAGACCTAATCTATGCTAAACTTATGTGCTAACCGCTAGGCTGTATCCATATACAGTCTTGCAAGTGTGAGAGAAAAAAGATGTAGCTCTGGAAAAAAATCAAATAATACTTAAAGAGTGTAGAGAATGTAGATATAGTGATATTTAAAGGGCATACTCAAAGTAAATCTAAGAAAACAGAAAAAGTGAATGTCTAAAATGAAGAGTTGACTTGACTAAAGAGTGAAAAGATGTAGATGATTAAGGATTGTGAATGCAAAAAGCATATGGGTAGTGAGAAATAAGCTCCCTCCAAATTAATGGGGAAGTGGGCATCACTGAATGCACAAGAAAAAACATTATATGCAATGATAGTAACTCAAAGTGTAGCTTTAGAATCATAAAATTAAAGGGACGTCAGTAGATAGGAATTAGTGATACAAATAAAGTTGATATAGCTAGTGACCTGGTGAGAGACAACAAAATGACAAATTGGGAATAGTGCATAAGGGAGTCAAAAAATAAATAAAACGTATCATATAGCATCAAATAGTGAACCATAAATATCCAAAAAAGGCTACAGTGAAAGAATAAATTTGATAAAACAATTAGTTGCATATGTACATATAATTCTCAATAAAAACCCCTTTTGGTACATTTTGTGCCAAGTGACGAATAAATAAATAAATAGTCGAAACTCTGTAAAAAAGTATGAGCCTAAATGGTAAAATAGAATACAAAACCATAATAAAATGAATCCCAAAAATTATTATTATTATTATTATCTTTGTAAGTTGCGACAGGCCTATCTGTACGGGTTGGCAAGGTGGATTTAGTATATATAACAACCATATAATTAAAACTATGGTCGTTAAAAATAAAAAAAAATATAAAAATAAAAATAAATCAATAGTTAAGATAAAAACCAGTGTTGTTACAAACAACAAGAGTGTAAAAGTAGAAGGTAAACAAACGAGAATCTTCAATAAGGAGGGGGGGCTCCCAACTGCAAAAAACGGGAGCCTTAACTACATGATTGGAAATCTAGATCCAAAGTAAACCCGATGTGAGCCTAACGTTCTATGTGAAAATCTATATGAAAAATATGAAAAATATATATAATGCATAACAACACAGGACTAACATCTCAAAGACTGCTTTATACATAAAAATGTGATAATAATGATCAAAGTCTATACAGCCATGTAGATAAAGCCAAAGTTATAATAATATGAAAATCCAACAAAAAGGGCACCTAACTACGAAGAAAGCGAACCCTATAGTGTGAATGGGATTATCAATGCTTGGACATAATAAGACCCAGGACATAGTACACTCTACTGTGTAAATGCATTAATGAGTTAAAATTATTTGTGGTATTTTCAAATATTTAAAAAGATTATAAGTGTTGTACTAAGTTTATTGTTAAAATTATTTAACAAATACATGTTACATTTATCATTATCTTAAAATAGACTTCATAATAGCATTAAACAATTGCTTTACTTAGGTGAGCCTTATGTGAGTTAATTAATCACACATGTGCATTGAAAAACATTACGCAGCAGCTGATGGCTGTGTGAAGTTTGTATGGACACATTGTGGTGCCCCTGGGAGTTGAGAAAGCGGGGTGCACCTTCCTTAAATCGCTGCATGGAAGCTGCTCTAACGCCATCTAGAGAGCATGCAAAATGCATGTGTCTCAAGCTCATTTTAGGAGCATAGGCTAGTGCGTGGGGCCGTTGCTAGGCAATGATCAGCTAGTAAGCTGTCAGTTGAGGAGCGCGTGGAAATCTCTCTAGAATGTACTGGAGGGCAAGTTTTGAGGTGATTTGGACGGTTGAAGTTCAGTGTGGTACGGGAGTTGAGGGAAGTTACTTGGTGGAGATCTGAGGTGACTGAATTAAGGTGAAGAGGAAAGTTGAAAGCGGGGAAAAAGTATTGTCGGTGGTATCCAGAAAAGTTGAGAGAGAGGCAGAGAAGAGAATCGAAGGTGGTGTGAAGTGTTTTGGGAGGTGAATGAAGGTGACGGGAGCGAGACGGAGCAGAGAGTCGGTGGCAGCGAGCAGAGATAACAGAGGTGACCAGAGAGAGAGACGGAGGAGAGTGTTGGAGACGGAGAGGAGTGTTACTGGAGGTGATGGGAATGAGTCAGAGTGAGTTGGAGTTGGAGAGGAGTATAATGGAGGTGACAAGGTGCTGAGAGTGAATCGGAGGAGAGAAATGGTGACAGTGGGTAGAGACAAGGGTAGTGAGCTGATGGGTACTATAAAGGTGGATCAGAGAAATAAGTTGGCAGGCAGAACGGAAAGAATCTTATTGAATATAGGGAGAGTTTTTATAGAAATCATACATTCTGTCAGAAGGACATTGGAGGAGTTGGTGCATAGGAAAATAGAGTGAGAACGTGGTGGCAGAATTAAGATAACTCTCTATGCATTATAAATAAATTTATCATCCAACTTTATATATTTAATTTTTAACTGTTAATTATAGGCTTAAATTAGAATTGTTAAAGTATTATATACATGAAACAAGTTGCTAACAAAATATTCTAAGAGCACAGCGCATCGGCGTACCTCTGGATCAGGCCCAAGGGTAGTCAGCTGATGGGTACTATAAAGGTGGATCAGAGAAATAAGTTGGCAGGCAGAACGGAAAGGATCTTATTGAATATAGGGAGAGTTGTTATAGAAATCATAAATTCTGTCAGAAGGACATTGGAGGAGTTGGTGCATAGGAAAATAGAGTGAGAACGTGGTGGCAGAATTAAGATAACTCTCTATGCAAGTAAATTTGTCATCCAACTTTATATATTTAATTTTTAACTGTTAATTATAGGCTTAAATTAGAATTGTTAAAGTATTATATACATGAAACAAGTTGCTAACAAAATATTCTAAGTGTTGTGCAAGAGGGGTTAGAGCTGGTTTGGGCAAGATCAGTGGGAGAAAAACGGATAAACTGTATAACTGTGAATTGTATGTAATAGTTAAACATATTTTCATTGTCTGAATCAGTACAAACTGTAATTGATATCTGAATCAATTTTATTGTTAAAACCTAAGTTTCCTACAAAGAAATTGACCAAAACAAAAGTACTAAAAAATAAACAGAATACATTGTTGGACTCCCCCTGCCCCCAGCGTAGTTACACTCGCTTACGCCGGCTGAAGGCTACCCTAACTTCAGCTGGCGTAAGCGAGGGGAACTACGCTTGGACGGTGGCATTAGTATGATAATGCAACCCTCCCAACCTCATTACCCTCCCTCCCCCCACCTCCCTACACTAACTATAGCGTAGTAATGCTGGGAGACGGCCCCTCCAGCGTTACCACGCTGGTTCTACGGATCCACGATCGGGCATTGCCATAGTTACACTGGGCAACATCTGCCCGGCGCATGCGTAGATCGGCTTTTCAGCCAATCTTACGCTTACGCCCACCGTAGTTACTATGGCGGGCGTAGCTCTGTATCAGCCCCATTGACTCACATTCGGTCACCACAATTTTTGGCGTCATAAACAGGATAGCGTCCAAAGTGCGATAGAGTAGAAAACTCAGAGTGAAAATATCCACTGAGCATAAAACTTCTGCAGCAACATTCACTAGTAGTAGTGATTCACAGATCCCAACCATGACCCAGATGAATCCCATTACCCTTCCATGCTATTTTGGAGCTCCATGGTTACCAGTTTATAATGGGAAACATGCAGGCCTTGAGGGGAATCCCTTCACAGAATTTAAAAATAAGATGATATCCTTGTTTCGGTTATATCCTTTGACGGAACAACAACAAGTAGAAATGTTAATTGGGCAACTGAAGGGTTTGGCACTTCATGAGGTGTTGTCATGGCCTAGTGAGAAAAGACAAAATGCTGAGCAGATACTCAAATGATTAGCAACCATATTTGAAGATCAGACATTGTCTACATTGAATATGCGATTTTATGCTTTTAAACAAGCTCCTGGGGAAAGTCTACGGGAGTTCACACTCATATACAAGAATCTCTCCGAGCAATACAGGCTGTGGATAAAGAGGAGATATGTGAGGCAGATGAGGCATTGATAGCGCAATTCATTGAGGATGTCCATGAGGAAACCATTAGAACTCAGTTACGAATGTTACGATTGCAATTGCCTCATCACACATTATTAGATTTTATAGAAGCTGTACTTAAAATATTGAGTAATGTAGCAGATAAAAAGGTAGAGTTCCCTGAACAGTCTGAATTTTCGTATCATGCTAGCTCGTTGGATAGTTTGAATGGAAATTTGTGTCTAAAGTCAGCCACAATGACGACTGCTTCGTAAAGTGCGATATTATTAACTGTGGATTTATTACAGTCTTTGAAGGAACAATAAGAGACTCTGAAATTCAGTTTGGCTGAAATTAAAGAAAAAGTAGACAGTATAACTAAATTTTCCAATGAAAAGCATAAGGGCTTAAAACGGAGGGATAGCTCGAGAAGAGTGGATGATTGGTGGGAAGTTCCTCATAATTCGGGTCGAAGACCCACAGACAGTTTTGATGCTCAGGGTCGACCCCTTGTAGAAAATGTCAGAGATCCGGGCATATAGAACGTTTTTGCTGCAGACTCCCTCTATCTATAGTGGTGAGTGGACAGCAGAGAACTATAAGACAGCAGCCCCTCACCCTGGGAAGCAAAAGCAATCTGGAATGAAGGGTTACTGTGGGGAAGAAGGTCATCGCAAATAAAGTTTTGGGCACTGTCAAATGGTTTAATGTGCAAAATGGATACGGATTTAGGAACAGGAATGACACCAAGGAAGACGTGTTTGTTTACTGCCATACTGAAGAATAACCCAAGAAAGTATCTTCGCAGTGGGGGAGATGGAGAGACAGTAGAGTTTGATGTATTGAAAGGAAAGACAGGTACTGAGGCAGCTAATGTCACTGGTCCTGGTGGTGTTTCAGTCCAGGGCAGTAAATATGCAGTATATCGTAATTACTATTGGTGCTATCCACCATACTTTTTAAGGCGAGCATATGTGCGTAGACCACAGTATTCCAATGTCCCTGTACAGGGTGAAGTGGTGGAGGAGGCAGACAGCCAGGGTTTAAGGGACCAAGGTGAACCAGTGCACCGGAGCCTGTGCGGTGGAGTCAAGCCTATTTCTGAGCCCATGAAGAGAGTGTGTTTTACTGATGCATTGGGAATGGAGTTAGAAACTGCATGCCATTACAGAACTGAGGATATGCCCTGTATTTTTCAACAAGCTATTAGATTGGAAATACCAATAAGCATTGCAAAAGAGCTTCCTTTTGGACCGATTGCCCAGGCTATGGTGGATCGACGTGTGGATTCTGTGTGAGAGCAACAAAAGTCTTGTTATGATCAAAGGTCTCATGTTACCCCCTTAAATGTTGGAGATTCAGTTTTAAGACGGAACGACTGTAGAAACAGTGGATTTGATTCTCATTGGGATGTCTGGCTTACGTTGAGTCCTCGATGAACCCGATCCGGATAACACAGATTGTCAGATTGTGGAAGAAATTGGGGATCTAAAAAAATGTTGAAAATGAGGGATCGCCATCAGTTGTGTCTTGCCAGAGTGATGATGGAAAGCCCTATAAATTTAATCACAAGTATGTGCTGGCCCATGATCACAAGTTGTCCAACCCAACCAGATAGAGAATAACGTTAATTATATATAAAAACTTGTTAAATATTTATGAATGCTATTTCTAAATATAGCTGAGACTGCATTCTCTTTTTTTTATATAAATCATCATTACTATCTACATTAACATCTAGTTCCACCTAATAAGAAAGGTTTTCCATCACCTGTGTACAATTAGAGAACCCTTTAAAACACAGACTTCTTCAAGCAGACGTCATATCAGCTTGAAAAAGTTCTATAGAAGAATGAAACGCGTTGCCGTGGTGTATTAATATTGGATTGCTCCCTCCATATACTCGATTTAAGACTTTTTCTTTTCATCACCGTTTCCACTACTGACGGATTTCATCCTGTACCGGCTCAGCATTTAACAGGAACCAGAGATCGATATCTGAGACCCATTACCATTATCATCTGGTATATACCCTGTCTCAATCACATGGCTACCTGCATTATTCAAAAGGCGCTAAAACATCTCCAGCAGTGGATACTGGACCGCTATTTCCCATGGAGGGAGGTAGTGTCGACCGTGTCTGCACCGGGACTTAAGACTCAGCCTTTTATTGCAACAGTGGACCGGAGGGGTAATTATTTCCCTAATACATATTATTCTGAGCCTGTCAAAACCTGTGATACGAACCAGCTCTCTGTGCACATAGAGTGAAATTACACCTAATCATTGTACCGGAGGATTTAACTTTTTCAGAACAAAGTTCATTTCTTATCCATCTACAACATAGTTAACTTTAACATGCTGTGATCACTATTGGAGAATATTCATGACAAATAAGAAAGGTTCTCCTTTACCTTCTGTTATATGAGTTTGATATACAGGAAATCTATTCTATATTTGGAGGCTAAAGTGCAATTATCGGTATATATCTGAACTGCAGTTTAATACTGTTTTTCATGTTTGATTTTATATATATTCATTTATTTGTTGTTTACCTGTTGTAGGTTATTAAAATTTGTATTATATAATGCATCAGTTTCCATCATAATTTTTCAGCCATCCTGAATAATTACAAAGATACTAGCTGAATTCAGCAGATTATATTATAGTTTTAGCGCTGGTTCACCGGTATATATATTATATTGGTTAACAGTTTCATTTAATCTATGTGGTTACTTGTGTTCCCATTATCACCAGATGCTTATTAGTTTACTATTCATCTATACACATTGCTTTTTTATCAGTTAGCGCTCTCTTTTTTCTGTTATCTAGAAACTGTATAACTGTGAATTGTATGTAATAGTTAAACATATTTTCATTGTCTGAATCTGTACAAACTGTACTTGATATCTGAATCAATTTTATTGTTAAAACCTTAAACGTCCCAAGCTTGATGGGCGTGAACTACAGTGACCCTTAACTTAAACCTTAACTTAAACTTACACTACAAGTAACGACACAGACCACCCTGTTGGGAACTAAATTTTATTAATTAAGATGATGAGAATTTGGTTAAGCCAAATTATAATTGATGGGGCCAAGAAAGTAGGTTAATATTAGATAATTAATCACGTGAAAATAAATGCATAAATGATGAATAACAAAGCATCATGGTGATAAACATTCGCAACTGTATTAAACTTGAGAACTGCACAAAACATACATAAACCAGCGAATGATAATCCAACAACGTAGGCACAGTGCTCAACTTAAGCACCACGTGGGACCGTCCATCAGAACGTGTCCACAACCTACAACCATGAGCAGACGCACGTGATTAACTCAATCACTTCAAATGGGATTGCAACTCGCAATCCAGATGATGTCAAATTGACAGAGTCCAGAAATACAAACATGTTAACTAAAAATACTTACAACCTAACTAAGAAAAAAACCTGCTTTCCGCCAACCAAAACCGCCACCATCAACTAACCAAAAACACACCGCACTCCAACCACAATATCTTCCAAAAATAAACGCATGCCCTCATCTGACAAGTGAACACCATCCTGTCTGTAAAGATTCTGATGGTCAAACCGGATTCTAGGATGATGAATAACAAAACCTCCATGCAGCGACAGGAAAACTTAACTAAGGGCTAGCTGAAGGTCTTGTTTAATGACCCAGGTCAATTCCACCGCCGGGATACGGCCTATGTCATTGCCCCCGACATGCAACACAACCATATCCGGTCTCAACTCTGCGAAGTATATAGTAATGGTGAGGGTCAGTCACAGAATAAACACAGAGTTAGAGTGAGTCCGGCCCTTTATGTCCAAAGCTCTCTACACCATCACCTGTTACTTCCTGTCTCTGGAAAATGAAAGCACACTATATTAATGGTATGGTTGTCATTCACTAGCTATCACACCTCTCCACAATTCCTCACATTTGGCTGTATTCAGAGCTCCGGCCGCAATGCAATTGAGGCCGGAGTTTTGGGAAATGTGCTACTGCGCATGCGCAGTAATTTTGTAACGTAATCTACGTTACTTCTTGCAATAAACAAAGGAATGAATACTGCTACCTCCATATAGCCCTTCTTGCCATCAACTGTGTCCTGCATATCCCACTGAGGGGAAAATTGATCTGTTTAAAAAATGCATTCATTCTGTACATTAAGACTCAGCTGGCCATTGAAAGATAAGATTTAAGAATACATTTTAAAAAAAAATTATTGATTTTCTTCTAATTAATCATCTCCCAATATTTTCAGTAAGTTTCCTGTAAGCCACCTAACAACTGTATAGGTAGCACAACCCGGTAATTGAAAGCTAGAGAATGTGTTTAGTATCTGTATTTATTGCTAATGCTATAGACAGTAGTTAATCACTTGAGATTTTAGATATGTACAATTCAAAAGACATGACACAAATGTAATATACTCAAGAATGCATTCTTAAGGCATCTATAAATTTTAATAAATATAAATTTAGGGAGAGTTTTTTGGATATATCCAGCAGTTCTTTTTATTCCCTGTCTAGTCTTACCAAAATAGATGTTTGCCTGCAGAGTCTAGAATGAAATAATTGCAAACACTAATGTAATGACCAGCAGGAGATTGGTAATGAACATGTGAGACTAAACATAATCTTAATTACTGGAACTATTTTAATATTAAAAAGGGGACTACTAAAACTAGATAACAAAACACGCCAATAGCTGTTATTAGGGGAGCACAGGAGGAATATAACTGTATTTTTTTTTTAATAATAAAAAAATAGATAAAAAAATATTCTATACATTGAAATACATTTTTTGCCCACTGAAACCACTAATGGTGTTCCTTGTTCATATGAAGAAATAGAAAGAAAGGGTCAAAACTTACCTTTCAGGTGCTACACGTCTGTCTCTGAAGCTTGAGTCTTGGTGCTTGTGCAGTGGTTTATACTTTCGGGATTTGAAATTTTCAAAGTCACAAAAGACAACCATCGTGCATGCGCCGGGACTTCACATTCGAGCAAAACCAAACAATGTCGGTGAAAGTCTTGCAGATCATTGCAGGACCTTGCCAGAGGGGTAAGTAATAGTTAATATGGCGCAGTGACTCTGGATGACTTAAATAGTGCTCGCTGTGCTATATTTATAAATGGACCCCTTACAGAGGGAGTCTCCAGTAAAAAATGGTGCTTATAGATAGAGAGACATCTGAAAGCTCATTATCAGCTGTCTCAACTCCGAAAAGGCAGCCATTTGATTTTTTTTTTCTAGAATGGATAAGTATGGCGATCAGCATACTTAACCATTCACTTTTCAGAAGCCATCTGATCCATCGCACATCCCGCTCACCCCACCGGAGAGGTGAGTAACCTCTCCGGGGCAATGTAGGGTTAGGCTCTGAGGAAGGGAGATAAGGATCATGAAAGGGGAGGGTTAGGGTTAGAGTGTTCAGCATACTCACCCATTCATTTTAGGAAGCGCCGCCTGCCAGACCCGACGCAACCACCGCCTGCTGCAGATCCACTGCAGATACCACTGGAAAGGTGAGAAACCTTTCCGGCCACTTTTAGAATTGGGGGGAGGGTTAAGGTAAGGCTGTGGGGAAGGGAGTCTTAGGGTTAGGCTGTGGGGAGGTGAGTCTTGGGGTTAGGCTTCAGGGAAGGGAGGGTTAGGGTCATGGAAGGGTAGGGTTAGGGTAAGGATTAGGGAAAGGTTGGGGTTCAATTTTTACTTACCTTTTGGAGTGCTGTGTTCGGTGCTCTGGAAATTGATTGCTTTGCCTCTTTGAAGCAAAAGCAATTGATTTCTCAGCCAAATAAGAACTGGCTGAAAACTTCCGGTCGTGCGGCGCACCACGGTGGCCGCATTTTAGCTGAGCTCCCGGCGAGCAGCATTTGGGACAGACTTTTTGCCAGAGCCTACCCTCTGCATAACACACGTAAGGGGTTTCCCTGGATACCCTCTTGCCTGGGGCCTTTGTAACCCCGCCGGGGGCACTTTATTTCGCCGAAGTCGTCTGCCTCGAAGATTTGAGGCCTACATAGAGACATCATATCCTGCTTCTGTTGCTGCTGCCCGCGGACGTAGTCGGCGCCAGGAAGGGTGCGGTGAGGGGTGCAGTGAAAGGAGTTCCCTCTGCGAGCAGGTGCTGACCATCGGGCGGACTGGAGAGGCAAGGGGAGCCTAAGACATCGAGCTAGGCTGCTTGCGGTTCTGAACCCAGTGTGCGGCTTCAGGACGGACCCGCACCGGACGCCCGGGGCACGAGGAATACGGCGGGAGGAGGTGGTGTAATTGTCCAGGAGGCTGCATAACAGTGAGTGACCGGTTCCCGGGGCTAGTGGAGAACAGGGCGCAGACGCCATCTTGCTTCAGCGATACTCCGGGGAACGCAAGTTTTGGCGGGAGCGCCATCTTGATTACACTGCATGCCATCCTAAACCCACCCTGGGGAGACTGCTGAAGTGATCGGAGGTGTAGTGGCAGGGTGAATCCCCACAATCTGGATTGTCTGTTCTTGGCCCACCTGAAGGGAGGGAGCAGGAAGGTAGTGGCTTGTGACGGGGTGGCAGACTCATCCGACTCCCTTCACTTGCCTGGTGCCCTCGGATGCACTGTGTGTTGCTGGCAGGTGTGTGGACTCTGGGGCTACCCTGCAATTTGCCCTTCACCCTAGTACTCCCCATTTCAATAATCCCAAAGCATACTATTGAGCACTATTGGGGCTGCCCCCCGAAGTTTGTGGGGTAGGAGGAGGTGAATACCTCACCTAGAACAAGCTGCTGTTTGGGACTGCACTTCGGTGTTCTTCGGTGTTCTCTCCCTTGCCCTCCATCATTTGCTGAATTCTACTGCTTTTACTGGCAGATCCTTTTGTCTTCCTGCATGCACCTGCTCTACATAATGACCCAAGTGTAACCTGAAAAGGTGGCTCTGAGTGGATTACACGGTCTATGCGAATTGTAGCCTGCGGTCTAAGGTACTCTGGGCTGGACAGCTACAAGTCACAAGGCTTTTTTCATCTCTGGCGGGAGGGAGCGAAAGAGGAGAGAAGGGGTGATGGGGAGTAACCTCTTGTGCCCTGATCTATATTGAGGAGCCCCTCCCCAGCGACTACTCAGACTAATATATATTGGGACTTTCGGCCTGTGGATCGCTGGAGTTTCTACCTGCTACGTTGCTATTATACCTCCTGAGCATTTGACTGTTGGCACTTTTCCCGTGGCCTTAATTTGTTTGTTACAAGGTCCAGAGTCGCAGGGGTACTACCTTCGGGAGGACTAACTCTAATTAACTGTCGTGTCAGTCGTGGAACAACGCCATAGAGACTTGACGTATGCCACAGGCCTTGAATAATATTGTGCTTTATTGCTACTTAATTTTATTGCCCTGCATAGTGGGCTGTTCTTTCCCCTAGCTATACTCTGTAATTGGTGTGGGGGGGGTGGAGGTGAATACATATTCATATATGTGTTGAATGGTAAATCCTGTCTATATTTTTTCTTTTGCTATCTTTGGAGTATTGTTTAACGAGTAGCTATATCTGTGACATCGATGCTAGTTTAGTGCTGAGTACTGTAGGGGCACACTCCTGGGTTATTGACTCGTGGCTAGTATTGAATTATCTGCTCCTGTAGCCTCTGGTGCCATTGGTGCCGTGTGAGTTTTTTTTTTTTTTTTTCTTCTCTTTATCTTGGGTTAACCTATATACAATGTGAAACTGTGTAGGTGGGGAGGAAGCCTCTGATAGCATTGCTCTGCATATAATTTGACTCGGGTTCTGCTGCTCGTGCTGCTTAAGGTGTCCCTTCTCTCCTGCCTGGGTGCTCAATACAAGCTTGTGTGGTGCATTGGGGCATGGAGAAATTTCTCGATAAACAAAATTCCTCATCGCACTCTTCTCCCTCTTCTAGCACTAGAATGGGGCGACATAAGTCCTCACAGGCTAAACAGAATCCCCCGTCCCCTCAGCCACCTACGGATAATGACGAGGGCGGTCCTTCGCAACTCGCTAGAATGTAGCAAAATAAGTACAGTCTTCAAAAAATTCTAATACCAACTTTTCTAATATCCACTTTTATAATCATGTAGAGTTAGAATACATTACAGTTTAGAAAACAGATAACTATGCTTACCTTACATAGAATAACAAATATATTCAACATCAGTGAAAGACAGGCATCCAAATCTCCAGGGCCATTAAAAAACCCTCTTCTAATTATATGTGTTCTCCCTGACATAATAGACAGAAACTTTGTTGATTTTGCATTTTGTATTTGTTCAGAAAGAAGAAGCTTATACATGGTAAGCAGTATTCCAGGGGAAGTGTGACACTATCCTCATATTAATTTTATCTGGTGACCAATTATAGGTAAACTGAGTCCAATCTCTTGAAAGATGGGTATAAATTTCAGTTGTGCATTGTGTTAGGGGAGTGATGAGTATACCATTTGGCCTGATATTAGAAAATTTCAGGCATCAGCATATCCAGCTAATGCAAATCAGCACGAAGAAGAAAAAAGTAATAGGTCAATGAGGCTGCAGCCTATGGAGCAGAGGTAGATTGAGTTGGGACCTATTGCAACCTTACATCTTTTCTCTTTTCACTATCTCAAGATCCCTTTGTCATAGCCCTTCAATGCTGTCTGTCTTTCCATATAGAATGTAACTGTTGCTGTGGACATGTTAATGTATCTGCCGAGTTCCTGTAGCAAAGCTTGCTTAACAATTCCTATATTCGTCCTTTCCTTCTGCTCTTGTTCCTCAGCTTGCCTTTATTTGTTCCTGTACTGCTGTCAAGGACTGCATTTTCCCTGTCCTGTCATTCCATTGTCACATTCCTGCCTGGTTTTCATAGCCTGGTTTTGGAAGCATTGATTTAGCAAGCATCTAAGAGTTGTATCTGGAGTTTTCATCACCTTTACCATTTTTCCAGAAGTAATCTCATCCGAGTGGGCCTTGTTTAACACATCACCTGTGCAGTTGTTAAGTATTATAGTTTTTCTTTTGTATTTACCTTATAATAATTTAGGACCGTGTTCAGAAATCCGTTTTCACGTGAAGTTGCGTGCGTATTTTTAGGTACGTTTTAACTGCGCATGCATAGTAACTTTTTAAAGTAAGTTACATAGAAAATACGCACGTATATGCTTTAGGCACAGACATGTGAATCGCACTTGGGAACATACGTACGAATGGGCGGGGTTGAAATACGTACTTGAAAATTTACAGCAAAGTGGGTGGGGGATGGCAATTAAATGAACGATTGAGGGCGCGGTTATAAAGAATCGCACGGATGGAAGACATATACGCATGTAAGTACACACGTAAAGAACAGAGTGGTCTATGATTGCATGGCCGGGAGAGAGGAGTGTCGTGGGTGTTGGTGGGTGGTGGCTTGCTACATGCATGCGTTTACTTGCGTACTTTTATAAAAATGGATCTCTGAATACGGTCCTTAGTGTTTAGTGTTTTTGATATCTGTGCTTCAGATTAAGATTGTTGCATATTATTGTTTATTGTTTGTGTTGTAAATTTTTTTTTTGCTAGATACTTAGTCAGTTCATAGTGTGTTATTTAAAGGGAGTATAATCTGGAACAAGGATACATTTAGCACACTCAAAGGTCCTGGGGGAAGAAGGAATGTCTGCGGTGGGTGTTGTTTGCATTCTGCACAGATCCCGGTAGTGTCCCCAACAGACACTGGCTTAGTACATAGAGGAAGGGTAAAGTGGTTGACAGTTAACAGAATGTGTAGGGTGTGGTGGTGGGATGAGTAGGGTTGGATAGGGAAATGGTCACAGTACACAGTCTAAAGGCTGAAGTCTTATAGAGGCGCTAAGGGGCCGAACGTGGTTGCTCCAGTGTATGATACAATCAGAGAGGCAGGAGTCAGTGAAGCCACAATGGAGACAAGATAAGGAGATGTGCATCTAGTGCACCATCAATGGAATAGCAGGTAGGTAAATTGGTAGGATGTACTCACCTGGTCTGTGTCTTGAGGTCAGGCGTGACAGGTGAGTATGGTGGGTCCAGTGATGTTGCAATGTCCGTGCAGAGTTGGCGACAGGAGACAGCAGCATGCGGGGAGAGGTAAGAGAAATGGCACCTTGTGCAATGTCAGATGATATGGGTAGAGCAAGAGTGTGGTGTCATGTGGTGTCCCGGAGGATTTGTGGCTCTGCAGTGTGAGGCTGGATCGACAACGTCTTTTCCATTGTCCACACAGGGATCAGGCAGCAGATACCGGCACCGTGCAGGGAGGTAAGGGAGAAATGCATCTAGCGCAATGTCAGACGGCAGAGGGGAGAAGTAGGAACATGGAGATGTACTCACCTATGATGTGTCTTGCTGCATTGCTCTTAGGGTGAGTGTGTTGTGGGTTTCGTTTCCTCCTATCTCTCTGCTAGGTGGGACTGTAACAGCTGTCTGGGCGCTGTTGTTGGGATCCCCGCGGAAACGGAGACTTCCTTGCAGAGGGTTGCGGTGGTAGAACGGTGTATTCTATAGCAGGCAAGGAGAGTCCTATAGCGCCGCCATAGGACCAAGTTTGCACCGAGTGTGGGCCCAAACCGGATGTGTTCGTCCTCCCAGAGGCTTATGAAGAGGTTTGCTTAACTCGTTGCAAAACGCTCAGACCACTCAAGACAAGAATCATGGACTATATAAGAAATATATAGAAGGGTACGAACTCCACAGCATCCCCCTGCACTTCAAGACAGCACACAACCAAGACCCTAAGGGCCTGAAATTTGTAGGCATTGAACACCAATGATTGGAGAGGTGGCGACCGCATTAAGAGGATAAATACAAAAGAAGTACAATGGATGTACACACTGAAAACACTCACCCCAAGTGGACTCAATATTGATCAGGACATTAACAACATCCTCTAATCCCCTTTTTTTTCCACTGTTACTTATCCACCCATTGATTCTATTGCCACCACTGTTTACCATTTTATTACAGCCTCCCCCCTCCCCCACCATACAGTCTCCACCTTGCCAGTCCCAGGACTATTCCACACCCCAGCAACCAGCCCCCATGCCGTTGGATACTCCCCCTCATCCCCCCCTGCCCACTCTCCTCCCCATAAATTCCAGTCCCAGATCACCACCACTCATCCTTGAAAAAGTCACCAAGCGTGACGAAACACGTAGGTAACTGCACTGTATGCTTTTATCTAACCTCAAATAAAGTATTACACCAGCTACGATACACTCTCCTTGCCTGCTTTTGTATACACTGTTCTACCACCGCAACCTGCTGCGAGGAAGTTTCCCCCGCAAGCAGCCACTCAGGGACTCCCTCCCCTCCCGCACTTCTGTTCCTCCATGTCATCAGGGAATCCCCCAGCGACCGTCCGTTCCCGCGGGGATCCCAAGAGCAGCGCCCAGGAGATCTCTCCAACGTGATGTCCAGACAGCTGTTCCAGTCCCACCTAGCAGAGAGATAGGAGGAAACGAAACCCACAATACACTCACCCTAAGAGCAATGCAGCAAGACACATCATAGGTGAGTACATCTCCACGTTCCTACTTCTCCCCTATGCCGTCTGACATTGCGCTAGACGCACTTCTCTCTTACCTCCCTGCACGGTGCCGGTACCTGCCGTCTGATCCCTGTGCGGACAACAGAGAAGACACTGTCGATCCAGCCTCACGCTGCAGAGCCACAAATCCTCTGGGACACCACACTCACCCGACAGGCTACATTACAAGACACTTCAAAGGTGAGTGCATACCTGTTTACTCTTGCTCTACCCATATCATCTGACATTGAACAAGGTGCTGTTTCTTTTATTTCTCCCCGCATGCTGCTGTCTCCTGCCGAATGCTGCCAAATCTGTACAGAAATTGCAACATCACTGGACCCACCATACTCACCTGTCACGCAAGACCTCAAGACACAGACCAGGTGAGTACATCCTACCAATTTACCTACCTGCTATTCCATTGATGGTGCACTTTTCACATCTCCTTATCTTGTCTCCATTGTGGTGTCGGGGTAACCCTCCTGGGTTACTGGTTC
>WWET01007086.1:1759-18734 GCA_011038615.1 Limnodynastes dumerilii
ATGATGGGAGTACTGTAGGGAGGGAGTGGGAGACACAAAATGAGAATTCTGGGGGGGTGAGGCTGGAGACCCATGATGGGGATACTGGGGGTGGGGACTGATGACACATGATGGGAGTACTGGGAGGAGGGGGTTAGAGACACATGATTTGAATACTGAGAGGAGGGTGGCTGGAGACCCATGATGGGGATACTGGGGACGACGACTGGTGACACATGATGGAAGTACTGGGGGGAGGGGGGTTGGAGACATGATGAGAATACTGGGAGGGGGAGGCTCCAATGGGTTGGCTACGCCCCCAATGGGATAACCACGCCACTTTTTTGCAGCATGCTGTGTGCTGCGGTGGCATATTTATTCCTGTTGTGCACCAAGATGGGGGGCGCACAAATGTGAGATTGGGGCGCCAGGGGGGAGCTAAATTCTTGCCCCCCCCAAAAAAAATTGAGACGCCCCTGCACTGAAGCATGTGATACTAACTCTGTAATTGTACCTGAAGTAAATAATCTAACACTGAAGCATGTGATACTCAGAAGTCTGTGTAAATGTACTTGAGGTAAATAAACTAACGCTGAAGCATGTGAATGCAGACCTCTGTGAAATTACATGTTTCAGTGATAGGTTGTTCATTATCTATCCCCTGTACTGTTTTACAACTATATAGAAATTCATTGTATGAATGCCTAGTTAGTCTAGTTAGAAGACAAGACTAACTCCTGTGCTGGTTGTTATAATAAATGTAACACATCAAAGCTTTGTTTGAATAAGTGTGAGTTCTATTTTTATTTCAAACTTTTGCTATTTCTAACATTAGAACTTTTTTTTAATACAACTAAATATTTGTCAAAATCAATTTCTACCTAATATATTATGCAGAATCTCATAGTTCTTTATAAGATATCACAAGACAATTGTACAGAACACACTGGGCAGCTGCCTTGAACCACTGCTATGTGCTATAGTATCTCTTGTCTGTCCAGGGCTGTATATCAAACTGTAAAATCACATACCGGTAATTGTTCCACAAATATTCTATGATTTCAAATATATAATTTTGTAAAGTTTCAACTGGATTGACAAGAAGCACAAGATGACAGCGTTTACCATGTCTGAATCAAAGGGTTGGGTGTTTATTGCCAATTACTGACAAACTGCATTATTAAAACATAACTCTTCTACAAGACAATGGGCCTGATTCACACCTAAGAAGCAACAGCGTAAATTTAAGAAAAAGACTACTGTGCATGCGTGGTCATACTGACTATGCAAGCTACATAGCCTTTAGGTAGGTTTTAAGAAAGAGGAGGCGCGCCCCCTCTTTAACAAGATAGGAAAAGTGGGGGGGCATGTAGATTAGGCAGGGAGGTAGGGCAGTTCATTCACTGTGCGTATTTTACCTACTTAAGAGGGAAATACACATGGGTATTTAAGGTAGCACTCATAAGTGCCATTAGGCACCTAAAAATGGGGGTGGGGCGGATGGGTGGACTGGAGATGTAGGTGCAGATACATGCAAAGCCGCACCTAAGGATCTCACACTTAAGTGTGAATCTGGTCCAATATTATTTTAATTAGAGAAATGGTTAGAGTGGAAAAATGTACAGTGAGGGATAAAGACTTTGTATACATCAAAACGCGTTGTTTCTAATTGTAATATACTCTTGTATACTATACCCCCATGCTTATCAACTAGATGCTGGAACGTTCTCTACATGGAAAATTACTATAGAGAGAAATGAGGAGCTGTTGTAGGTGCGAACGGGAATATTGTTACTATTTGTGGTTTTAGACATTTAATTGAGATTTAAATGTCCACTCTAGTATGTGAGTATCACTATTTTATATTGCTTCAATAAAACTCTATTATACTGTAGAGGCACTTGTTGTCTATATTCCCTTCCGGTATCTCCACTTGCAGCACAATTGGCAACGAGGCTGCTAGCATACGGGACTAAAACACAGACACGATTCTTTGTAAGAAAGTGAAGAAAGCCACCAAATAGAATCCAATATGCACACCTAGGAACCTGGATTTATCCCTTTTTTCTACTTGGGGAGAAGCTATTATATTGCAGAACTGTAAGTCAGGCAGCTAGCCTGTCATATCTCTAAAATGGCATATGACTAATCAGAACTTATGAATGTGTAAATTACAGACATATACCAACTACATATCTGCTAAATGCAACCCTTATCAGCTTGTTTTAGTGTGGATCTAAGTATCATTACATACTGGAGCTGACTTTGCATATAATACTTTGATTATCTGCCGCACAAAGGACAATAATTTACAGGCTGATAATATATATTCACTGTGACTATGGGCCTGCTGCAGCGTAAAAACTTTCACTCCCACGACACTCCCCTTACCTTCTTTTCATTACGCCCGCCGAACGCTACCCTAACTTTTCCGTGTTCGTACGTATTTTCGTAACGGCGCGCTGTTCATAGCGGGCTAAGCACGCCCATACTGTACAATTTAAATGGCTCCCCCGTCTACATTCCTTAACTCCAGCGTCCGTACTAACTTCGTACTATAAACACGCCCCGTCGTCGGAAAAAACGCAAACAATATGGACGCCAGAATCGCCGCTACAAAAAGGTCTTTGGTACGAAGTTGTCACTATGCACATGCGCAGTGCGTTCTTTCTGCCGCTTTTACGCTTACGATCAGCGTTGCGAGCATAGGTCTGGATCAGGCCCTATATGAGTAATTTTTGGTCTGGATGTTTTTCTACCTATATTTATCACCATGTGAAGACGCGGGTCACCAGCAGCCACAATACCACTGCGCGCCCTCGCTGTCCTCTTCCGTTCACCGTCACACAAGCAGAGCAATAGCGTCGATACAACTGTATCTTTATTATATATGAAAAGGTAGCAGTCCTTACACAGCCAGGATGAATAATAGCACAGAGATAAGTCCAAAATATGCCAGCAAATCTTTACAGTCCAAATTGTAATTGTCCCCAGGCACAATGATTGTAAACGTAATCCTCGCTCCTCTAAAGGTCTCTCTGATGAGGGGATCTTGGTTACAGCGGATCAGCTTAAAGTTCTGGAAAGAGCCCAAACTCTTGCAGCCAGAACAGCAGCAGACAGGACCTGTAGGAGTTATTCCACTCCACACCCAGGTCCACAGTTCCAACTTCAATCTCCCTCCCTAGCCCCTGCTCACCCCTTTTACTCAGGACCCCCCCTCACAGACATGTGACAGGTGGGGGGGAATGTGATTGGCTCCTCACTGGTTAGGGGCAGCTGTCCATCAATGTCTAAGACACTGTCCAGTCCCTATGCACACTAGCAGACCCCCTGCAGGGATGGGGCCAAGGTGTCTGGCTGAGGCCCAGGCAAACTCTTTGATGGAGATAACCTATGCCCTCTTGTAGATGTGTGATAAGGGGCAGACACTCCCAAACTGGGCTCTTCCTGTCCTTTGTGGCCAGGGATTATCCTGCCCCCTATTAGCCATCACACAATAACCATCTTATAAGTACATGCTACATACTCCTTTAACACATCACACATTATATACTATAGCTATATGCTACATAATCCTATAACACATCACACATTATAAAGTATAGGTATAAGTATAACACATACAGTCTATACATTCCCTGAGGTCACAGGTAAGAATGGGATAATACATGATCAAGCATGACAGGGATAAAAAAGTAATATGTCCGGGACCTGTTTCCTCACACACCACTTAGAGGTTGTCACTTTGAGGTTGTCAGGATATAATCAAATATCTTGTTTATAAATTAATATCAAGATATAGAGTGACCTGTATGTGGACAGGATCTGTTTTTGTTTTATGACACTAGCTTGAAGGTAGTCGGGCAGAACATGTTATGGCTCCTGTCAGGTTATAACCCCTGTCGTAAATGGATCAGGATAAAAGCCAGGTCTGTGAGCAAGAGTTTGTCCAGAAACAGACCTGTCACTTTTCACAAAGGTTGGGGCTGTTGGAGAGGAGAAGTTTTGCTTTTAAAAAGTCTACCCCAGATACATAACTTTGTTCACTTCATGGGATCTTTGAAGGAAGAAAGGAAGTGTTCCCTATAAGTATTATGCTAATCCAAGGCAGGGATCTGTATGTAAGTCTTTCTGGGTTTCCCCTTTTTTATTTTATAAGAAACGGTTTTGCCTGTTGTATGTCCATTTTGTTATTCTTTTGTAAATAAGCATTGTGATTCTTATCATAGTAAATATCAATTAATAAGTTCATGCCTCTGTGTTCTTACGGATTCACGTGTCAGATCAGCTTGGTTATTAAACGCTACTTAATTGTAAGAGAAGGGATCATAATGATGATAATTCTGATAAAGCATAATTGTGTTAGATTTGTGTAAAGGAGAACCTAAGACCTCCTGTGAATAGTCTTAGTGGTGGCAGTTTGTTAGTAATAAGTCATATTTGGGATGGATAAGGGGCATTAGTCATTGTTGAACAGACCAGGTGGCTGTTGTGATTAACCCAGCGTGTCAGGGTTGTGACAGTGGTAATTCAGGTAAACATTTTTTTAATTTTTGCTGTCCAAGCGCAACATTGTAGCTTTTCATTGATATAAGAAGGTGTCTTCTATTACTGACTTGATACATTTTAATTCGGTGTTTCATAAGTTTTACCACCTAGGAGAATATTTATAGATTTATTAGATATCCATGAAACAGGGTCTGGATATCCGTGGCAACCAAGTGAATCATAGTCCAGAAACAATGTCTACCGCAGGGGCTAAAAACGAGAAATTTGAAGAGTCTTTGAAGTGGACGCATCTAGTTAATTGAGATGTTGTCTCCTGTTTCCTGCTGTGAGTGATGTGTACGCTCCCATTGGAGTGATGTGCACATAATCTGCTCTCCTATTCTCTACATTTCCTACAGGTAATCTGGAAATAGCTTGGCTGTGAATTAAAGTAAATATGTAACATAGATTTACGCTGCATATATGCTGCACAATTATCAAGCAGATCACCCGATAATGGGGTGGTTGGGCCGACAATTGAGCAGCGTGTAAGATTGAGAGAGGCTGATATTGGTTGGGTCATAAAATTAGAGAAATACACTGGAAATTTTATTACTGATAGACCAACTTCATAAAAAAAAAAAGTGTGTATGCACAATTAACTGATTAATTACATTCTACCTGATAGCTGTACATACATATGTAAATATGTAGCCCAGCTTGTGTTAAAAAAAATATAGTAACCTGTCCAGTGGTCCTCCTGTAATTGCGCCAGTACTAATGTTGTACAAGCCTAGTGTCAGTTCCAGAAATTTGGATGGACAAGCATTATGGAGTCCTCTGCGATTTTACTGCTAAACACACTAGGCACTGCCATGCTTGGCTCCTGTATAAAAATAGTATTAAAGAAATCCCAGATGAGATCCCTATACCCAGATAATTAAATTAAGGATTCCAGATCAATGGGTGGTCTTTAATAACATTATAAGGAAAGTATCCAACAGTGGGAAAAGGTTAGATTTGGACCAATTAATTTTAAAGCCTGAAAAATATGCAAATATGTTTTTCGCATATCTGGGCAGTCCTGAAGCCAGATTTACTAAGCTGTAGGAATGGAAAAGTGGAGATGTTGCCCATAGCAACCAATCAGATTTTACCTCTTACTTTCCTAGTACATACTAGAAAATGTTAGCTAGAATCTGATTGGTCGCTTTTGGCAGCATTTCATTTATTTTGAGGCTATGGACTTTGAGGCTAATGACTATTTCCTGCAGCTTAGTAAATCGCGCTGCTGGACTGTTTTTTCATGATTTGTGGATAGCACTACTACCTGCCCCTAGGGGCTGCTGTTGGGCTCACCTGGCACTAAATGCAGCATCTTGTGCTCCTGATCTCCTACACCTGCGCTCTGGCTTTTTATATCTCCTCTCAGAGCAAGGTGTGGATCATTGTTTCCTGTCTCCTTGTAACTGCATGTCTGTTTGCTGGTCTCTGCCATTTTCTGTCATCTTGTTTCTCCTCCCTCCACTTGTCTGCTCTCCTGCTTGTTCTCTCAGGTTTCCTGTCTGTTTGGATGTTATTGTCCCTTTTAGCAGTGTCTGCATTCGTATACATGTGTACTCAGTCTGGAATCTGTTACCTCATACCTGTATACCTTGCCTAACATATATTCTCTCATACCAGTGTACTCAGTGTGGAAACTGTTATCTCATACCTGTCTACTCAGTCTGGAACCCGTATCTTGTATTTGTGTATTGTCATCTTTTATTTATGTTCATTGAATCTGTTCTGGTAATCTTTTTCTGCAATAAATACTCTTAATCTTACATATTGGTTTCGTCTGATCCTTGTTTCAAACCCCAGCAGCCAGATTTACTAAGCTGCGGGTTTGCAAAAGTCGAGATGTTGCCCATAGCAACCAATCAGATTTTAGCTGACATTCTCTATTATATAAAAAGAAAGTGAGACCTAGAATCTGATTGGTTGCTATAGGCAACATCTCCAGTTTTCCAAACCTGCAGCTTAGTAAATCTAGCCCTATGTATTCATAACAGTTTGCTGGTTCCATGTGTGTTCTTTCCTTGGTTCCCCTCTTCGCTACCTTGACCTTCAGTCTTGCCTTCCCTTAGAGTGTGTGTTCTCCCTGTGTGTTTGACTTGTAGTCTCAGTGAGTGCCACAACACTCGCTCTGACTTTGACGGCATTCCACACGTGGGACGCTGATATCCATGTGCTTAAGAGAGTCATACTCTCGCAGAGTGTCTCATAGTTTTTTCATCTCCCATCAGTCTCCAGTTTGTGTGTCATCTACTCGCACTGTATATCAGGGCCTCCATTCCTGCAGTCTCCAGTTTGTGTGCTTGATTGTGTAATCTACTCACACTGTGTTTTAGGGGTACCATCTCCCTGCTGTTTCTGTTTGTGTGCTTGAGAGTGACACATTCTTGCACTGTGCATTAGACACCTGTTTTCCAAGAGGTGTCTGTAACAATGAGCAGTATTGTCTTCTCTATCTCTGAGGCAGCACTAGGTATAGGCTGTACAGGCTGTTGTCTAGGGCCCCCCGCAAGATTCAGATCTAACACCCCCAAGTAACAGCTGTCTCCGCTGGTGACTGTAGTCTAGAGCCAGGATGCTGTATGTCCAGTGTTGCACCCGCACATCACAGGAGGGGGCTGTTCTATGGCTTGATGGTAAACTAAGCTTTTAATCTTAGTTTAGGGTTCAGCTGCAGCCTGTCCCAGTATTGTGTGTTTAGTGCTGCAGAACTGAGAATGTCTCACGAGATTCATAACATCATCAATCTTGTGAGCCATTTCAAAGTTAAGCCTGCAGTGTATGGGAGCTGCTGCAGAAGTGCCTGCAGAAAGACAGGCGTGACCCAGAGGAAGTGAGGAAAACTCTTGATTCAGGAGGGGAGAAGGATCAAAGAGTGAAGACAGAGAGCAATGCAGAGTGAAAATAATAATGAAAATAATGTGGAGAGAGAGAGACTATTTTGGTTTTTTTTTATGATTTATTTAAGATTATTGAAAGTTAGCAGCAAATGATTATACAGAGATTGTGATTTAACATACAGTATACTGGTACATCAATCACCAATGCCTCATTAAGGTGGATAAGAAAGTTTGCTTTTGCTGACTTTAATTTATTTACATGTTAATTTTAAATGTAATTAATTTGTTTTAATTAATCCATAATTTAAAAAAAGCTAAACTGCTGTACTACTGTAAAAAAAAAAATCTAATCTGTCACCTAGGGCCCCACAAAACCTTGGGTTGACTCTGACTCTACTCACTAGTTCCAGAGCTTTACCTCTACCAATATAGGCTAAATCAACTCTTTGTATTTCTGGTGTGCAACTGTATTGTTTTCAGCTCTCCATCTTTGATGCAATCAACATTCTAATTTAAACTTGCCTCCTCACAGATCATATGACTGCACCATAGACCTGCTCCCCAATGCCAAACTCCCAAAAGGGAGACTTTTATCAAGCCTGAATCTCATGCTATGGAAGGTTACAACCAAGAAATTTATTCGTCCCTCAAAGTCTCCGGTAGGCAAAGGATTCTTCTTTGTGGTCAAGAAAGATGGCTCATTATGGCCATCTATATACTACTGGGGACTGAATTAAATCACAGCAAGGAATTCCTACTTATTGCCTTTAAACACAGATCTGTTTGATCAATTGTAGGGTCATTTGTCTTCACCAAGAATGACCTGAGCATGCAACCTGGTACAGGTCAAGGAGGGTGACAAATGGAAGACTGTCTTTAACACACACTTTAACCAGTACCTGGTTATGCCCTTTGGAATATGTAATGCTCCATTGGTCTTCCAAGACCTAATCAATTAGGTTTTGCGAGATTTCTTAGGGAAATTCATGGTTGTCTCCCTTGACAACATCCTTATTTAATCTCCTTCACTGCATAGTCATCATAGTCATATTCATCAAGTACTCTCCAAACTGTCGTTGGTCCAGATAGCTACCTTAACTAATACAACTAGATGTAACGGGGCTTCCCCACCCCTGACCCCTCATATAAATGGCTATCCCCACCTGTATGGTGCAGATACAGCCATTGTAAATGAAGGGTCAGCCCTTTTAGCGTACTTACTGACATACTTAACTTAGGGCCAGATCCAGACCTGATAACATCAGGCCACTTACGCATGCAAAATGCGTAAGTGTCCTGATTTGACTTAAAGGTGCATGTAAGATTAGCATAGCAAGATTCATACTGGAACTCAGTTCTGTACAAGCCCATTTGTGACCAATGGGCTGTGCTTCCCCTCCGACTGCTAAAGTGGGTGGGGGGAAGCAAGATAATTGTACAGTGTGGGAGGGGTGCAGATCAGTGCACTGGTGCAGATCAGTGGTCGTACGGACCGCTGATCTGCACGGTGGACTTAAGGCAGGCATATGGCAGTGTAGGCTGCCATAAAGCCCGCACGAGAGAGGGGAGTGACAGGGGAGGTACACTCCCCTCTCTCTGTCGTATGGACAGACTGCCGCACATACAGAAAGCGTGCAGGGGTCTGGATCCGGTCCTTAGTTATGTAAGTCAGTAGTTACGCTGCATGCGCAGAAGCTCTGAGACAGGGGACTTATGCAAATGACTTGCGTAAGTCCCCCGTCGTATGTAGTTCAGAATCTGCCCCATTGTGTTTGTTCTTGCCTGAGATCTTAATTCTCAACTTTAGGGGTCCAAGGATTCCCAGGAAAAAGTCTGAAAATTTGTTATTTGTTTCTGAAAGTCTCAGAGAGCCAGTTCTGTGGGAATTTCATGTCTTTAAATCCTCTGGACATATGGAGGTTCAAAAAACCCTGGATCTAATGTCTTGCTCTGTTTGGTGACCTTCTTTTTACAGAGAGGTGGAAAATTTATGAAAACCTGTGAAGTCTGTGCCTGTAACAATACTCCCAGATCACATCTTCCCTGTACCAGTCCATGGACCAGTCCATGTGTATGTCCAGTTCATGTCTAGTCCAGTCCAGTCCACGGACTTTATTACAGACCTACAATATAGGTGGTTTTGGACAGATTTAGCAAAAGCGGCTCACCTTGTCCCCTTGCTTAGCTGTCCCAATGCTCAAGCCCTGTCCACCCTGTTCTTCAATCATATTGTCAGACTACATGGTCTCTCTTGTGACATTGTTTTTGATCGAGGCACATAGTTTATTGTTAAAATTTTGGAGCATTGTGTGCAAAGGATTGGGAATTCAGATCAGTTTGTCTTCTGTTTATCACACTCATTCTTAGAGGCAGACACTTGAGAAACACTTGAACAACTTTTTAGCTGTTAACTACAGGTAAATTGGTCTGATAACCTTCCCTGAGCAGAATTTGCCTACATCAGTGCTGCCATCAGGGGGAGATTATAGACTATAGATCAAAAGATCTATAATTTTTGTAACTGCTAGCAGGGGAGACAATGGGCAAGATCCATACTTAAGTTCCCTTCAAGTACAATCGCGAAACATAGTTACGCACTAGTAAGTATAATGCACTTCCCTGGGCACTCCCCTCGTATGCAAATAGTTTAGCTGATTTACGAGTTCCAGACTCTACCTTAACTCGGCTAAGGCTTTCAGCCATGCAGCACTTAGGTTTTTTTCCAATCTCACGCAACTTGCTGCGATTTGATAAAGGGCTAATTGCGGTGGTTTTCTATTGAAAAACACATCGATTTAGCCCTTTACAAATCGCAAAACATCGCCTGAGATTAGAAAAATCGCGGCCAAATCGTTTTTTAATGAATTTGGACATTTGAAAAAAAAATCACAGCTATATCGCTGCGATGGCGTGGGATATCAAATCGCATCTACAACTCGTTTTTAATGAATGAGGCCCTAAGACAGCATCCCTGGCTCCTGAAAAAACTGTATCATAGTCAGAGAATTCATGTAGTGTGTACACACTGCCCAATCATCTGGCAGATCTCCTGACCCCGCTGTGCCATACTTACACAGCATTGGTTGCATTGTATATGCAAACCAATCAGTTCTATTATCAGTCAAAAGTTTTTCTGAACCATACTGTCTGTGTGCCAACAAATGGTCCATCATACACAACATATAATTAACAGGCTGATCAGTTAAATGTACACCGTAGACAAGTAAAATATAAAAAACAATGTTTGAATAAAACATAACATATTTTGTATAATTATTTGTGCACAATTTAAGCAGTGACCCTATTATTAATTTATGTTTCTATTATTTTCTCCAACTTTTCATAAGTGGCTTCATATTTACCTGTGATATTAAAACAATACCCCTAAAGCACTGAACACCAAACCTGCATTTATTTAATAGAAAATCTAATGTAAGTTGACTTTTTAATATTCCCTAAAATGGTTATTTTAACTGCTCGGTTAGTAAAGCAATAGCTGTGCTTGTGGCATTACTACTTTTCAATACAGCAATGTTGTTTGTTAACTTTAAATTGTACAAACATAAATGTGGAATACCAAATAAAGAGATCCCTGAAGCTTATATTTCTGTACCAAGTAAAAGAAGATGATTTGATAGTAATTCTAGATATGTACCTGGAGGATAGGAGATTTCTTGGCTGAGCTCAAACATTGTTCAAAATAACATAAAGTAGTGGAATAGGTAGACTAATAACAGTGAGCTACTGGTCCAAACACATATAAGATACCTATCAGCATAAACAATGTGAGTGATGTACCAGAACTGAATAGTTACATTATAACAATTTATGTTACTATCCAAAATGGTCATATGACGTAGAACAGGCACCATTGAATCAGGGCCGGTGCTAGGGTGTTCGGCGCCTCCCTGCAAACTTTAAATTTGCGCCTACCTTTTTAACAATATGTCATTAGGGTTTCTAGAGTATATTATCCATGAAAGCATCATAAAACACAATCTTGTAACCACAATAAAAGAAAGCAAATGTATACAATACAGGCAGTATTCTAGTCGAAGCGAATTTACGCGTGGCGGACACGTAAAATCGCAGGTTAGAACGCACTGCGCTTGCGCACCATAGAAAATACGCACATTCACGTAGCGTAATTGTGAACGTATGGGCCATTCACGTATGTGTCACGTAAATACTTATGTGTGGGCGTGCCAAATTTAAGGAGGGGAGAAGGATCAAAGAGTGAAGACAGAGAGCAATGCAGAGTGAAAATAATAATGAAAATAATGTGGAGAGAGAGAGACTATTTTGGTTTTTTTTTATGATTTATTTAAGATTATTGAAAGTTAGCAGCAAATGATTATACAGAGGTTGTGATTTAACATACAGTATACTGGTACATCAATCACCAATGCCTCATTAAGGTGGATAAGAAAGTTTGCTTTTGCTGACTTTAATTTATTTACATGTTAATTTTAAATGTAATTAATTTGTTTTAATTAATCCATAATTTAAAAAAAGCTAAACTGCTGTACTACTGTAAAAAAAAAAATCTAATCTGTCACCTAGGGCCCCACAAAACCTTGGGTTGACTCTGACTCTACTCACTAGTTCCAGAGCTTTACCTCTACCAATATAGGCTAAATCAACTCGTTGTATTTCTGGTGTGCAACCGTATTGTTTTCAGATCTCCATCTTTGATGCAATCAACATTCTAATTTAAACTTGCCTCCTCACAGATCATATGACTGCACCATAGACCTGCTCCCCAATGCCAAACTCCCAAAAGGGAGACTTTTATCAAGCCTGAATCTCATGCTATGGAAGGTTACAACCAAGAAATTTATTCGTCCCTCAAAGTCTCCGGTAGGCACAGGTTTCTTCTTCGTGGTCAAGAAAGATGGCTCATTATGGCCATCTATATACTACTGGGGACTGAATTAAATCACAGCAAGGAATTCCTACTTATTGCCTTTAAACACAGATCTGTTTGATCAATTGTAGGGTCATTTGTCTTCACCAAGAATGACCTGAGCATGCAACCTGGTACAGGTCAAGGAGGGTGACAAATGGAAGACTGTCTTTAACACACACTTTAACCAGTACCTGGTTATGCCCTTTGGAATATGTAATGCTCCATTGGTCTTCCAAGACCTAATCAATTAGGTTTTGCGAGATTTCTTAGGGAAATTCATGGTTGTCTCCCTTGACAACATCCTTATTTAATCTCCTTCACTGCATAGTCATCATAGTCATATTCATCAAGTACTCTCCAAACTTCAAGAAAATCATCTCTTTGCCAAACTAGAAAAATGTGAAGTTGAAGTCTCGCAAGTCATCTTACTTGGAAAGCTGTTCAAAGATTTCAAGGATTCTCTAATTACTACCAAAGACTTACATGAGGATTCCCTATCCTGACCTCCCCATCTCTGACTTGCGCATAATTCTTCACTCTGTTTAATTTTAAGATCGCCTAAAGATCTGGCTCCAAGAATCATAAAAACTTACACTCTCTCCTGATCCTTTTAGCCGGTTCAGAATCCCATTGTAGATCCCCAACCCTTCATCTCCCCAAACAACATTGGGTCAGATACTGATCCCTGCACGCTTTATGTGGGGTTTGTAGTTATGCACCCATAGCGGGGAGTACATGCCCCCTGCACTCCCCGCTGTCGTTGGTCCAGATAGCTACCTTAACTATTACAATTAGATGTAACGGGGCTTCCCCACCCCTGACCCCTCATATAAATGGCTATCCCCACCTGTATGGCGCAGGTACAGCCATTGTAAATGAAGGGTCAGCCCTTTTAGCGTACTTACTGACATACTTAACTTAGGGCCGGATCCAGACCTGATAACGTCAGGCCACTTACGCATGCAAAATGCATAAGTGTCCTGATTTGACTGAAAGGTGCATGTAAGATTAGCATAGCAAGATTCATACCGGAACTCAGTTCTGTACAAGCCCATTTGACCAATGGGCTGTGCTTCCCCTCCGACTGCTAAAGTGGGTGGGGGGAAGCAAGATAATTGTACAGTGTGGGAGGGGTATCCCACACTGGTGCAGATCAGTGGTCGTACGGACCGCTGATCTGCACGGTGGACTTAAGGCAGGCATATGGCAGTGTAGGCTGCCATAAAGCCCGCACGAGAGAGGGGAGTACCAGGGGACGTACACTACCCTCTCTCTGTCGTATGGACAGACCACCGCACATACAGAAAGCGTGCAGGTGTCTGTATCTGATCCGTAGTTATGTAAGTCAGTAGTTACGCTGCATGCGCAGAAGTTCTGAGACAGGGGACTTATGCAAATGACTTGTGTAAGTCCCCCGTCGTGCGTAGTTCAGGATCTGCCCCATTGTGTTTGCTCTCACCTGAGATCTTAATTCTCAACTTTAGGGGTCCAAGGATTCCCAGGAAAAAGTCTAAAAATTTGTTATTTGTTCCTGAAAGTCTCAGAGAGCCAGTTCTGCGGGAATTTCATGTCTTTAAATCCACTGGACATATGGAGGTTTAAAAAACCCTGGATCTAATGTCTTGCTCTGTTTGGTGACCTTCTTTTTGCAGAGAGGTTGAAGATTTATGAAAACCTGTGAAGTCTGTGCCTGTAACAATACTCCCAGATCACATATTCCCTGTACCAGTCCATGGACTAGTCCATGTGTATGTCCAGTTCATGTCTAGTCCAGTCCAGTCCACGGACTTTATTACAGACCTACAATATAGGTGGTTTTGGACAGATTTAGCAAAAAAGGCTCACCTTGTCCCCTTGTTTAGCTGTCCCAATGCTCAAGCCCTGTCCACCCTGTTCTTCAATCATATTGTCAGACTACATGGTCTTTATTGTGACATTGGGGTAGATCCAGAACTACGTGTGCCGTACGTTTATTCGCGGAGCGTATTTTCGTGCACGTAAGTTCGCTACTCTCCCCTCGGCACACCCCTTGCACGGACGTATTTTGTCAAAATACGCTTCCCAAACCCTACCTTAACTTTTTCCTTTAAATCCTCTGGACATATGGAGGTTCAAAAAACCCTGGATCTAATGTCTTGCTCTGTTTGGTGACCTTCTTTTTACAGAGAGGTGGAAAATTTATGAAAACCTGTGAAGTCTGTGCCTGTAACAATACTCCCAGATCACATCTTCCCTGTACCAGTCCATGGACCAGTCCATGTGTATGTCCAGTTCATGTCTAGTCCAGTCCAGTCCACGGACTTTATTACAGACCTACAATATAGGTGGTTTTGGACAGATTTAGCAAAAGCGGCTCACCTTGTCCCCTTGCTTAGCTGTCCCAATGCTCAAGCCCTGTCCACCCTGTTCTTCAATCATATTGTCAGACTACATGGTCTCTCTTGTGACATTGTTTTTGATCGAGGCACACAGTTTATTGTTAAAATTTTGGAGCATTGTGTGCAAAGGATTGGGAATTCAGATCAGTTTGTCTTCTGTTTATCACACTCATTCTTAGAGGCAGACACTTGAGAAACACTTGAACAACTTTTTAGCTGTTAACTACAGGTAAATTGGTCTGATAACCTTCCCTGAGCAGAATTTGCCTACATCAGTGCTGCCATCAGGGGGAGATTATAGACTATAGATCAAAAGATCTAGAATTTTTGTAACTGCTAGCAGGGGAGATAATGGGCAAGATCCATGCTTAAGTTCCCTTTAAGTACGATCGCATAACGTAGTTACGCACTAGTAAGTATAATGCACTTCCCTGAGTACACCCCTCATATGCAAATAGTTTAGCTGATTTACAAGTTCCAGACTCTACATTAACTTTTTCTTGTGTATCTGCTTTCATATGTATCGCCTTGTCGTACGTAACAGCTTAACTCAGCCCACCCAACAAGTTACGTACGATCAGAGTTACAATGTGTAACATCTGCTGTGCACATGTGCAGTACATTCCAACAGCCAAATTTATGCATGCAGCATGCGTAAATTCGCGGTCATACTTAAGTCTGTTATCAGGCAAAATCCCAGGGGTTTGATCCACCTAATAGTGCAGATCATCAAAATAGACATGTGTGTAAATGGGAGATCAGACTTCAACAAAAGATATCCATTGTGTCCCTGCTCCGGTGTTAATGCAGCTGAGATGCAGCCCTATAAAATGGTTTCCAAAATGGCGACTGTTCCCACGAGCAGTGCCTCCCAAGCAGTGGCACTATAGTGTAAGTATTTTATGGTAGTTGCATGATCAAAGTATGGATAAATTGTTGGGTGAAGTAGAGGTGCTCCAGGCACTGCGTCCTACTCCATCAGCCTCCAAGCCACGCCCCCTGCCATTTTGATGTTTCAGTAGTTCCTAATGAACAACAGTAGTATTTGTAGGCTATTCAGTGAGAATAAGATATTTATATATCGCAATACTACTTACTAATATTAATTCAACTTTAACAGATCCCAAGTCATTACCTCCTAAGTGAACCAACAAAACATCCGGGGCACCACAACGTTCCAACTCCTGCAAACAAAAGGGAGAAAAATTCAGACCACACCATGCCTTTCTGCCTAACCAACACAAATGCAGTTTAGTGTTCGTCACCTTCGAGTGAGCCACCAAGTTGCCCAACTAAAACACCCTGGCAAAAGCAGTATGAAAATGCATGCCATCAACTGCCACAGACTGAATTACTCTGATTAAGCACCCCCAATATATTCATGGTTATGGGCTTACGGGCATCTGGCCGGTGGAGGTGTAGTCTAAACTATTCCTTAGTCTCCTCAGCAGATACAACATTCTGCTCGCTAGATAACCAGAGAAAAAAGATCTCTGCTAAGGTAATCGACTTCCAAGCTTAACCCACCCTTCTTTAAAGCAGTGTCCCATAAACTCTAACAGCTATGACTTGCTTGTGATTTGGCAATTTGGTTTGCTGTGTCTTTCAGCGTAGTGTCCAGAGCATGGAGGCGCTACCAGGAGACAGGCCAGTACATCAGGAGACGTGGAGGAGGCCGTAGGAGGACAACAACCCAGCAGCAGAACCGCTACCTTCACCTTTGTGATAGGAGGAACAGGAGGAGGAACACTGCAAAATGACCTCCAGCAGGCCACAAATGTGCATGTGTCTGCTTAAACAGTCAGAAACAGACTCCATGAGGGTGGTATGAGGGCCCGACGTCCACAGGTGGGGGTTGTGCTTACAGCCCAACACCGTGCAGGACGTTTGGCATTTTGGCATTTGCCAGAGAACACCAAGATTGGCAAATTCACTACTGTGCTCTTCACAGATGAAAGCAGGTTCACACTGAGCACATGTGACAGACGTGACAGAGTCTGGAGATGCCATGGAGAACGTTCTGCTGCCTGTCACATCCTCGAGCATGACCGGTTTGGCAGTGGGTCAGTAATGGTGTGGGGTGGCATTTCTTTGGGGGGCCGCACAGCCCTCCATGTACTTGCCAGAGGTAGCCTGACTGCCATTAGGTACCGAGATGATCCTCAGACCCCTTGTGAGACCATATGCTGGTGCGGTTGGCCCTGGGTTCCTCCTAATGCAAGACAATGCTAGACCTCATATGGCTGGAGTGTGTCAGCAGTTCCTGCAAGACAAAGGCATTGATGCTATGGACTGGCCCGCCCGTTCCCCAGACCTGAATC
>WWET01007086.1:26428-44248 GCA_011038615.1 Limnodynastes dumerilii
TCCATTTTACATATATATATATATATATATATATATATATATATATATATATATATATATATACACATACATATACATACTTATAAAGTAAAGCCAGAAGAAGAAAAAAAAATGGTTCTATCTTCTGCCCCCTGATAACTACTTATAACTGTGTAGAATCATCCATTAGGGATATAATAAATAAACATTGGCATATCCTGTCCCTCGATCCTATTCTATCCCCCCATTTGGGTAAAACAACCAGACATCATTTTTAAAAAGGCTAAAACAATTAATAATATGATCTCCCCTAGTTTTTTACCTTCAATAATGCCCCAACCCATTAAACCAACCTCCCTTCTTCCAAAACCCTTGGGATTCTTTCCTTGTGGATCATGCAAGATTTGTAAATTTTGCCATAAGGATAGAAAAATGTGAAGAGACTGGGCACATAAAAGGAGGCACAGGAAGAGGCTGAACACCTAAAAGGGAGCATCAGAAGAAGCTGGGCACATAAAAGGGGGCACAAGAGGAGGCTGGGCACATAAAAAGGGGCACAAGAGGAGGCTGGGAATATACAACGCTGCATGCTTACCTTTTTTTTGTGTGGGGGGGGGGCAGAATATTTTTTTCTCTGGCCTCTGCTAGGTCTAGAAACGGCACTGTTCATATCAGACAATATCTTTGTTAGCAGGGGCATAAAAAGAAATGCTCCTGCTAACAAAGATGTTTTCCAATGTTCTAACTGTATTAATTTTTATTTATTTAACCGATTCGTGGGGGTGGTCCCGAGAAAAATTTTGTGCGACAGGCCCCAAGATTTCTGTTGCCGGCCCTGCATATATCTGCAGAGGTATGTAACCAATCTCTCAGGCTTTTATTTAAATAAATAATGGGATGTTCAAGACAAATTGATATATTTTATTATTAGTTAAATGCCCATCAAAATGATGGGAAAAAGTGTGCAGGAGGCTGCCCCTCTGCCAGAGTACATGGTGTGGAGATGGTGTGGTGGAGAAGGAGGCCCTGGGGGTGGACTTCCAGCGCAAGTTTATTACGTGTCTGGAGTGGAGGAGTTGGCCGTAGGCCTGTGCTGGAGACTCAGTGTGAAAACCGGAGATGAAGCTGCAGTGGATAAATTGTAGGGCAGGAGGATGTGGGGCACCTGGGCAGTAGCTATACTGCTCCCAGACCAAGCGCATGTTCAGTAAAGATGCAATGAAGTGGATGCTACTGCACTTGCATATAACGGTGAGGAGCAGAATGGCTTTTATGTATACATAGATTATTTCTGTTCATTGTGTAATAGGATTGATCTCATTTACCATTATTGAGCCTTGTACCACCAATGTACTTAATTACAAATTACTGTTCATATGTAGTTTTACTGAAAGGTCTTTCATCAAGTGCCACAAATTTAAAAGCTTTAATAACTGTTCTTGTAGGTACAATATACAGTGAGATAATTTTTCTGTTAAAGTAATGGCTTTTCTGTAGCTTTCTCTTTACATGGCTATATCAGGGTTGCCGACTTTTCAGAGCTTCCCTCCGGGAGAACCCAGATCCTGGATTTATGCAAGGGGCGGGGCTTAATGACATGATTTATGCAAATCACTCCATTAAGCCCCAACCCATGTCAATCACTCCTGTAGTTTCCAGCGTTTCAGGGGATGGACGGGGCTTGATGACATCATCAATCCCCGCACATCCCTAGTAACGCTAGGGATTACAGTAATAATTGATGGCTGGTGGGGCTTACGGGAGATTTGCTGGCTCTCCCGGGATACCGGGAGACCTGCCCAAATTTCAGGAGTCTCCCGGATATTCTGGGAGAGTCAGCAACCCTGAAATATATACTGGGGTGGGGTCCCAAAAAATATGATTGTAGCGGGCCAAAGATTTTCTGTTACTGGCCCTGCCTTGCAATCCATTGACTCCAGTGCAGAACATTGTGTGAATTGTAGACTTGCGCTTCACTTGCATCTCATCTTCTTTGCATCCACTGTTGCTGGTTAGTCTCCCAGAATACTTTCTGTTCTGAAGGGACTGGATCAGGAAGATTTTCTTAATGCCCCCATTAACTAAAGGCTGCCCAGTCTGCCATCCTGAATCACCAAGTACCTGGTTCAGACAGCATACCAAGTCAATGGCCAAAATTTAACATGCATACAATACACACATACAACAAATAGGGACTCTCTCCATGTCCAAAGCTCTTATTATCCTAATAACCAAGCTGGGTAAGTACCCATTGTACCTGCAATCCTTTTGTCCTATCTCGCTTCTTGCCAAAGAAGATAATCTCCTAGCCAAGATCTTAGCCATAACACTTAACATGATCAATGAACAGCTTGTGCATCCAGGTCAGACCAGCTTCATGTCAGGAAGAACTGCCTCCACCAATCTTCGCCATCTTTATATATATATATATATATATATATACATCTTCTTCAGATTTCACTGGTGGAGGCCACAGTTGCGTCTTTTGGCTGTAGCTTAGGCCTCCATTTGTGGAATGGAGTTACTTGTGGGAGGTTCTCTGAAATTTTGACTTGGGGGAATCCTTTATTAAGTGAATATAGATATTATACCCAGAATGAAATGAATAGTCTAGATGAGCGCTACTTATACAGAAATGGATTAGAACAATAATACAAACCAGAAATCAGGTTAAATGGTAAAAATAAGGCCACAGAAAAAGTGAATAATCACTGGTAGTAGGGTGGTGTAACCCAAGAAAATTTTAATAAAAATAAAAGATATGTACCGCGCCTAAATTCAGTAGATCTGTGGTATAATATAACAAGCAAGTGATATATGATACATATATATAAAATACAAAACTAAAAATGCAATAAAATAACTCCTGTCTAGTTGGTATTGTTGCTAGATAAGTGTGGGACAGATGATATAGACAGTCAATAGGACTTGGTAATGCAAGTATTGGAAATAGTATTGCTAATAATAGTATCCAAGCAGCATCAGAGGGCTATAACTTAGCTGTATAAAGTATGATGTGGAGTCACTCGGATAAAGGCAGTAGTAACAAAGGAATGATGCGACCGCCCCGCAGGGAAACCCTCACAGCGGAGGTCCGAACAGTGAATGTTGAGGGACAAAGGGATGACAAAGTAGGAGGATATTTACTGTGGAGTATGCAGTCCCAGGACTCTCCAAGGTATGTCAGCAAGATGGAATAGCTGCGTGGTGTAGATTCTCCACAAGGTAATGAGCAGTCTGTAAAACCGTGAGCCAATTTTAAAGGTCCTTATTCAGCTGATCGCTGATTAATTAGATTCTTCCCATCATTAATTTGTTATTACAAAATTACTAAATTGATTTAAAAGTTGAAGTCAAGTTGAAAAACATTTTATATATATATATATATATATATATATATATTAGAGAGAGAGGAAAGAGAGCGCGCACTGTAGTACTCAGTCACTAGGGGTAAGTTCATAAAGTCCCTTATTCCTTAGTCCAGTTTCCTTTCAAAAGCACTAGACTATCTTGTTAACTGCTGCCTCCAAACACCCACAGGTGAGAAGGTTCTCTGAGCCTCTCCTACAATCTATCAACACAAGAAGGAAGAACAGGGGCACTTCATAGTGCATATCAATTTTCAAGCATGTAATAAACGTTGTTGCCGAAGGCAGATTACCGTATCCCCAGTGAACCGGACTCCACAGCCTAGCGTCCCAGGCAGCCGGCGTAGAGCGGGCAGGCAGATAAATAGCAAGTCTATGCACGTGGATCGGCGTCTGCTTCGTAAAAACACAACATACTGGGCGCGGACAACGGCAAGCTCCAACCCTACGCGTTTCGTCCTATGGACTTCGTCAGGGTGCGTGACGGAGCTACGTGACCGTGTTCTTTTATAGCGGTGTTGGGCGGGCTGTTAGTCTTTTCCAAATTAATTAGCATATTCCATGTATCTGTTAGAAAATGTAACTGTTACACTAAGTGAACTTCTAAGCTGTTACTTCCTAATCGTTACAAACAACGATCTTCATAATTTGGTCATTTTTAGGATTTAAAAGAAAAAAAATTGTACGCCCCTATTCAAGTGCACGGTCACGTTTACAGAGAGAATCTATTTAGAAAAGTATGTATTTAAGGAGAAAGGGGGTGTATCTGTATGACAGTATATAAATACTCATGATTCCCAAAGGTTAAGTCATTTTAGGTCATTTTAACCAATAGTCAAACTGAAAATATTAATTTAGATGTAAATATATTAATAGCCTTAAGGGCTTTCAATACAGGTATAGGTACAAATCCATAATCGATGTTCCTCAACCATATAAATATTATCAAAGCTAATATTGGTATTTATCTGCCTGCCCGCTCTCCGCCGGCTGCCTGGGACGCTAGGCTGTGGAGTCCGGTTCACTGGGGATACGGTAATCTACCTTCGGCAACAACGTTTCTTACATGCTTGAACACACAAAGCTAATATAGGTATATCGATGGTACACATAAAAATACATAAAAACAGATATATATATATATATATATATATATATACATGCATATACATGCACATATCTACATGACTCCACGTGTATGCATGCATATGTCTTCATAGCTCTGAACATCTTAAGCTGGAACAGATACCACAAGATATTACACAAAAACAGATATTTTCTAATACAAGCTGAGAATTGAAGACTGAGGAATCTTGGGGTATCCAAAGAGAGTGGAGATATCCACCCCCCATATGTAGGAGATAAATTGATAATGAATAAAAAAGAGGGACATACAGACTGGTCAGGATAAAGATCGATGTGTATTAGTAAGACAATCTCCATAGACTTCTTAGAGTAAGAAAACGAGGTCAAAGCCCTCGTTTAAGCCTTTGGGACTCAGAGTATCTAAGGTCAGAATCCAAAATGCCTCCCTTTGGGCCAGTTTTAAGAGGCGGTCACCACCTCTTTCGTTTAGGTGGACCATCTCTATGGGCTTCACTTTTAGAGTGTTTGTCTTTGCATTATGACAGGCAGCAAAGTGTCGTGGAACACTGTGATTTGTAATTCTGTTGGTAATGTTTCTACAGTGTTCCAACACTCTGATCTTAATGAACGTTTTGTCATGCCCAAATATTTTAAACCACAGCCGCATTCTAATACGTATATAACGAAAGTGCTGTTACAGTTAGTAAATTCTTTGATCTTATACTGTTCCTGATTTTCTGAGTCCCTAAATATTTTATTCTCTTTGTGAATAAATTTACAGATTTTGCAGCTGCCGCAAGCATAGCAGCCACAAGTTTTTTGTTTGGATGTTGACCCTTCTATTTTAGGTAAAAGGCTAGGGGACACTTTGTTTTTAATATTGTTCGCTTTTCTAAAATAAACTGTAGGTTTATCTGGTAATATGCTCCCCAGAATTGGATCCATTTTAAGAATGTTCCAATTTTGGGGCAATATAAATTTAATTTTATACGCGTAGGGGCGGAGCTTGCCGTTGTCCACGCCCAGTGTGTTGTGTTTGTACGAAGCAGACGCCGATCCACGTGCACAGACTTGCTATTAATCTGCCTGCCCGCTCTCCGCCGGCTGCCTGGGACGCTAGGCTGTGGAGTCCGGTTCACTGGGGATACGGTAATCTGCCTTTGGCAACAACGTTTATTACATGCTTGAACAAAAGATTTTAATTGGTACGCAGACTACATTTGAGTGGTTTTATATGTTTTAATAAAGATACTACACTATGAAGCGCCCCCTTCTCCTCTCTCTCTAGTGTTTTCTTGTGGCCCAGATCAAGACCCGGACATTAGAAGGGGAAGACGCGGTCCTGTTGAAACAAACCTTATTCATAGGACTAACGGGATCTAGTGTGCTCTATATTTTAAACTGAAGACTCTAAACTAATATCCTGAATACTGACTATAAGCATTAGCGCACTGTACTTTTTCTCCAAAATATATATATATATATATATATATATATCTGAATAGTTATTCTATCTGAACAGTCATGTGTTTCTATATTTTTTGTTTCTCGTATATAGATAAGCAACATATGGGGGATCACTCTGAGACATATATATTTTTCATAGTTATACAGTTAGGTATTATTAACATTATTAATTATAGTATAAAGAAAAAGCTGTCACCTATCAACCTATCAATTAAACAAATTTCATGTAAATACACATGCTAGCAGATGATAAGTACATATGTGTGTAAATGCTAATAAATGCATATATACACATATCCATAGAGAGAGAGAGAGGAGGCTAAACTAAAGGTTTAATCAATCGATAATAGGTACAAATTTAAATAGTCCCACAATTAAATACGTATATATTATAATTATAGAAAAATATTAAGTAAACATCTAAGGGCCGAATTCAGAGTTTTCCGATTTCGGAAAACTCTAACGTCATTTACGTTTCTAACGTCATCTACGTTTTCTAACGTCATCTACGTTTCTTGTTGCAACATAGATTGCGTATACACGGTCTGAATACGGCCCTAAATGCCTAAGTTTCCTTTAGGTGAGCATATAATGAGCAAAAAGACTAATAAATTTAATCAACAAAGTCTAAGGGCCAGATTTACTAAGCTGCTAGTTTGAAAAAGTTGAGATGTTGCCTATAGCAACCAATCAGATTCTAACTCTCATTCTCTAGTATGTAATGGGAAAGTGAGAGCGAAAATCTGATTGGTTGCTGTGGGCAGCATCTCCACTTTTCCAAACCCACAGCTTAGTAAATCTGGCCCTAAGGCTTCGATCAGACCTTCTGGGGCTAAGGTCTGGAGCTCAAATATCCATTCTAATTCTTTGGTGCAAAGTCTTCTGAAACGATCGCCCCCTCTCTGGGTTCGTTCAGTTTTTTCTACTCCAAGTACTTGAAGATTATTTAAAGAGCATTTGGTAGTGTCCATAAGATGTTTAGAAACACTAGAAACACTATGTTTGATGACTTTGTTGAGGATGTTACATCTGTGTTCTCTGAACCTGTCCTTTAGTGTGCGTGTGGTTCTCCCCATTTTGTAGGCCACACTCACACTGAAGGACATAGATCACAAAGTCAGATTCACAGTTAATAAATTGATTTATATCAAATTTGTTCCCATTGGTCTTGGAAACAATAAACCTAGAGTTATTCCTAACAAATTTGCATGCAAGACAAATGGATCTATTGCATCTGAAACAGCCTTTAGATCAATGGGTAACCATGTCTTAGACGGTCAGAAACTGAAGTTGGACCTGGGAGATTGCTGGGGGCAAGAATGTCCCTAAGGGATTTATTCCTTTTAAAAACTACTTTAGGTTGGTCTGGGAGTAATGATTCCAAAATATTGTCACACTTCAGCAAATTATAATTAGATACTATGGTGTCTTTAATCTTTTTGGACTTATTGTTATATTTACTAACAAATAGAATATTATCACCAAAAACCACACCTTCATTATTAGTATTAGGAAATTGGTTTCTCTTGTTATTGCTTTTTTATTTTTGTATTTTATTGTTATTACTTGTATGGTCATTACCATCTATTAAACTATTCTAAATTTCATATATCACTAGCTTGTTATATTAGACCACAGATCTACTGAATTTAAGCGCGGTACATATCTTTTCTCTTTACCAGAATGAAATGATAAAAGATAGATTATACTGAAAGTATATATTCAAACAAATAGCAGACAATGTAACCTCTATCAATAAAATAAGCTTTCTTTTTAAGACACAGATTACATAGATTGTTAAACTAAAAAGAAAAAAAAAGTAAAAAAAATTATCTTAAGATCAGGTTAATAGAACACACGTGTTAGAAAAATCAAATGGAAATGGAAGAAGTTGGTATAGTATAGATAGTCCTACACAATAAGAGTCAGGTAAAAAATATGGATACATGTAGATGAACTACGTGCGATCTTTAACGGTGAAAGGAGGTGTGCCACGGCAGCCTTCGGGGAAAATTAGGTGAAGTGGGTGGGGGGAGGGATGAAGATTAGGAAGGAGGGAGGGCTTCCCTCTGTGCCTTGCAGACTCCAGTCCTGTGCCTTGCAGACTCCAGTCCTGTGCCCTGCAGACTCCAGTCCAGTGCCTTGCAGACTCCAGTCCTGTGCCCTGCAGACTCCAGTCCTGTGCCCTGCAGACTCCAGTCCTGTGCCTTGCAGACTCCAGTCCAGTGCCTTGCAGACTCCAGTCCTGGTGGTCCAGTCCTGTTGATCCAAGTCCTGTGGTCCAGTCCTGTTGGTCCACGTCCTGTGGTCCAATCCTGTTGGTCCAAGTCCTGTGGTCCAAGACCTGTTGGTCCAGTCCTGTCGGTCCAGTAGCCTTGTGGTCCAGCTCGACCCAGCACGCCAGCCCGGCGCACCTCAGCACGCCACCCCGGCGCATCTCAGCACGCCAGCCCGGCGCACCCCAGCACACCAATCAGGTGCAACCCAGCCTTCCAATCCTGGTCCAGTTACAGCTACCAATCCTGATCCAGTGAACTCCAGTCCTGTTCACTCTATCTCAACCCTGCAGTCTCAGCAAATCGGACTCTTATTCTCACCAGCACTCATCCATTCCCTTTGATCCAAAGACTGTTCTTTATTATTGGTTATCCCTTGTACCTGTCTTGTGCAACCATCATTATTAAAGTCAAACATTATTTAATTTCACTCCTGCTCATCTGTTGCTTCCCTGGAAACCCGGGGCAGGTCCCACCATTCCTCGCAGTTCATGACAGAGAGTATGCTTAGGAGATGCTTTTATTTATGAGACAAACAGTCGAATGAATTCAGCTCTTTCAGTAAGCAGAAAAAATACAGATATTTTAGCAGGTAGCCAAATTAACTGGTTTATTTTAACAATGGATATAGTCAGGTAGAGTCCTCTCAGCATAACATAAAAAAGAAATTTGAAGGCAGTTTACAAATAAGTAATTTAGCAAACTCTAATACAAGAATAAATGACATATTTTTACATTGAACAAGGATTTTTAAAACATAAAATCAAATCTAACCAAAAATCCATCATGGTCAATAAGATAAAGTAAAAAAAAAAAAAATTTTTATTGAATTATTTTTCTTTAAATTATTTTGAGCAATATAATGAAATATATATAGTTATATAAACAGAGTTCCAAATATAACTATAATTGCCAATGTTATTGCTGGTGTCATTAAAACATTAAATAAGAATGGTTTTAAGCCAATTGGTACCTTAAACCTTGCTTTCCTTGTGCGCCAGGATGAAAAAGTTATGCTTATAATCAACTATATCAGAATTTACTGTAGCAGTCAATAAAACCTCTTTCTCAATGACAAACCCAGCATTAGTCACTGCATTTCGAACAAAATTTGCATCCACTGCAAGTGCAAAGAACTTGTGCTTCCCCAATTTGTAGAAGGACATATTGAGTGGGGTAAAGAGCACCAAGTATCCTCCGATTCTTAGTGGTGAAGTTAAAGTTTTCAGATACCTCTGAAAATCTTTCTTAGTTTTACTAATCACAGCAAGCATATATAGACTGAGAACACAGTCAACCTGGGGCACAAGTAGAGGATCTATGGAAGTATTTTTAAAGATATCAAATTTAACAACACCTTTAATTGCATTTTTCAGTTTCTCTTCTTGTTCCTGCCATCCATCTCTGAAATAAAGAAAGAGTTATTTAGATTTATGTTGGCATATAGTGGGACTACCAAAGAGATCAGCATAATTTCTGCAAAAATTGGTCATGTTTGCCACTATAATATGTTATTTATTTTGTAAGCTCCACAAATTGAGAATAAAGTTTTAAGAAAAATGTAGAAAATATGTTTACGTTGAAAATATTTTATATATCTTAATTGGGTTGTTTAGTTAGGGTATATTAGGCTAGGTTAGAAAGGTTAGTTTTTACCTTTCATTGCTTTGATTCATCCACAAAGCTGAGAAGATTAATCTGTGAATATTCAGCTGTTTTGTATTAATAACTGTATTTTCACAATAGAACCACAAGTAGTCAATCACTGTACGTTTTGTGTTATACTGTAGCTGATTTGCAACTCAAAGAATCAGCCCGATAATCGTGGAAAACAGAACTATTTATATTTTTATTTTGCCAAGTAATACATTTTGAAAGATCCATCTGTTTAACTAAATGTATTATTTCTAGACAAAAGAGTGTTTTTACAGCATTTTACTAATTTTTTTTTTCAATAACTTTGTTATATAGCTGTTTTCAGAGCTTTCATGCAAACCAAAGAGTTTGATTCCAAGTCCTTAAAGCAGATTTTACATCTAAGACACTAAGGGCCTGATCCAGACCTACGCCGATGCGCTGTGCTTACTAAAGCACAGCGTATCGGCGTTCACTTTGCACACATTACACTTAGATTAGGAGAGATGACCAACGGAGGTAAGTCCACACATTTAGGGAACATTGTTAGTTAGGAAATATTTTTTTTTACATGCATATTTTATTTAATGATTTTAGGGGTTAGTGTATGTGGGTGTTTTTTTTTTTTACACACTACACGCAGCGCTACATGGTTAGAAGTCTAACCATGTTGTGCTGATAGAATTACAAGGGTTAGCTTTGCTGACAGCCATGCAGAAGTTTTACACAGACAAAAACACATGTCTGTTATATGGACATGTGTTTATGTCAGTCCCGATAGCAAATCACAATAGAACTGCACCTCTCTGGCTGCGATTTTATTTTTAGTGATTTCTAGGCGATTTCACTGCGATTCGGTAAAATCGCCCTTAATGGATACCAAAATTTCTATCTCTAGCATTACAAAAAATCGGGACCGCAATTACAACACATGCTATTCCAAATCACACTTAAATCGTGTGATTTGGAGTTTAATGAATACTGTTTGGCGATTTAAAGCCCCAAATCACGTGATTTGAGGCGATTTAGCCAAAATCGTTTTTAATGAATCTGGCCCTAAGGGATTTATTCATGGAATGGAGAGATTAAATCTATAATTTCTTTGAATTTTTTAAAACCTTTATTTATTTTTTCCATAGATTCATTTTCTATGGTATTTGCTGCATATACTACAGATCAAGTCAGTGATTCTTTGTTTGGTTTACAGTTCTGCCATTTTTAACTTTTTTTGGAGGCAGCAAAGGGGGAGGTAGATTCAGCTTGTGTTAAACCTTAAGAGATGCAGCCATAACAAACGGGCACTCCAGTTTAATACAGATATATTTATTTAAAAAGATTTCTGCAATCTTTTTATTTAAATTTTTTTATTAACATGTAATCAGGTTGTACCTGTTCCCTTGAAGCTCACAAACTCGTTTGGAAGCAAATGACCAGTCAGTGGCTTTGTCTCCTTTCTCGAGCCATTCCCTGAAATGTTTGATGCTGGCATCTGTGAACTCCATCACATAGATATCCTTGAATACATTGCTGGCTGAAAACAACTGGTACACAACAGCACCAACACTAATATCAAGTAAATTGTTTCCTCTGACTTTTCCTGTTGTAAACAAACAAGACAAACAATGTATTGAATGATATCATCTACATTTACACACATCTGAGTTCAGAATAACTGTAAATTGCTTAAAATGAGTTGAGGCGTAACTAACGTGGGTTTTGTAGGGCTCGTGCCCCAGGTTCCGATGGCGCCCAACTGATGTGGGCGCAATCGGAGCCTTAGGGCATGAGTCCTATAAAACTCCACTGCTTTCCCCCGTTGGACTCCTTTTCCAGGAGTCACAGCGGGTATCAGGCATCACAGCGGTGTGTGTGTGCGGTGAATACAGACGCCGACGCGACCTTTGATGTCACGTCAGCGTCTGTATTCACTGCAAGCACCAACTGACAATGCAGAGAGCGCGCCGCGGAGGAGAGCGAGGAGAGGGTAAGTAAACTGTAACTGGGACCCGGGGGCTGCACTAAGGATTGAAACTATATTTAGGGAGCGCACTAAGGACTAAAACTATATTAAGGGGCTGCACTAAGGACTGAAATTATATTATGGGGGGCATTAAGGATTGCAACTGTATGAGGGGCTGCACTAAGGTCTAAAACTATATAATGGGGGTGCACTAAGGACTGAAAATATATTATGGGGTGCACTAAGGACTAAAACTATATTACGGGAGCGCACTAAGGACTGAAACTATATGAGGGGCTGCACTAAGGACTGAAACTATATGAGGGGCTGCACTAAGGACTGAAACTATATGAGGGGCTGCACTAAGGACTGAAACTATATGAGGGGCTGCACTAAGGACTGAAACTATATGAGGGGCTGCACTAAGGACTGAAACTATATGAGGGGCTGCACTAAGGACTGAAACTATATGAGGGGCTGCACTAAGGACTGAAACTATATGAGGGGCTGCACTAAGGATTGAAACTATGAGGGGCTGCACTAAGGACTGAAACTATATGAGGGGCTGCACTAAGGATTGAAACTATATGAGGGGCTGCACTAAGGATTGAAACTATATGAGGGGCTGCACTAAGGATTGAAACTATATGAGGGGCTGCACTAAGGATTGAAACTATATGAGGGGCTGCACTAAGGATTGAAACTATATGAGGGGCTGCACTAAGGATTGAAACTATATGAGGGGCTGCACTAAGGATTGAAACTATATGAGGGGCTGCACTAAGGATTGAAACTATATGAGGGGCTGCACTAAGGACTGAAACTATATGAGGGGCTGCACTAAGGATTGAAACTATATGAGGGGCTGCACTAAGGATTGAAACTATATGAGGGGCTGCACTAAGGATTGAAACTATATGAGGGGCTGCACTAAGGATTGAAACTATATGAGGGGCTGCACTAAGGATTGAAACTATATGAGGGGCTGCACTAAGGATTGAAACTATATGAGGGGCTGCACTAAGGATTGAAACTATATGAGGGGCTGCACTAAGGATTGAAACTATATGAGGGGCTGCACTAAGGACTGAAACTATATGAGGGGCTGCACTAAGGATTGAAACTATATGAGGGGCTGCACTAAGGATTGAAACTATATGAGGGGCTGCACTAAGGATTGAAACTATATGAGGGGCTGCACTAAGGATTGAAACTATATGAGGGGCTGCACTAAGGATTGAAACTATATGAGGGGCTGCACTAAGGATTGAAACTATATGAGGGGCTGCACTAAGGATTGAAACTATATGAGGGGCTGCACTAAGGATTGAAACTATATGAGGGGCTGCACTAAGGACTGAAACTATATGAGGGGCTGCACTAAGGATTGAAACTATATGAGGGGCTGCACTAAGGATTGAAACTATATGAGGGGCTGCACTAAGGATTGAAACTATATGAGGGGCTGCACTAAGGATTGAAACTATATGAGGGGCTGCACTAAGGATTGAAACTATATGAGGGGCTGCACTAAGGATTGAAACTATATGAGGGGCTGCACTAAGGATTGAAACTATATGAGGGGCTGCACTAAGGATTGAAACTATATGAGGGGCTGCACTAAGGACTGAAACTATATGAGGGGCTGCACTAAGGATTGAAACTATATGAGGGGCTGCACTAAGGATTGAAACTATATGAGGGGCTGCACTAAGGATTGAAACTATATGAGGGGCTGCACTAAGGATTGAAACTATATGAGGGGCTGCACTAAGGATTGAAACTATATGAGGGGCTGCACTAAGGATTGAAACTATATGAGGGGCTGCACTAAGGATTGAAACTATATGAGGGGCTGCACTAAGGATTGAAACTATATGAGGGGCTGCACTAAGGACTGAAACTATATGAGGGGCTGCACTAAGGATTGAAACTATATGAGGGGCTGCACTAAGGATTGAAACTATATGAGGGGCTGCACTAAGGATTGAAACTATATGAGGGGCTGCACTAAGGATTGAAACTATATGAGGGGCTGCACTAAGGATTGAAACTATATGAGGGGCTGCACTAAGGATTGAAACTATATGAGGGGCTGCACTAAGGATTGAAACTATATGAGGGGCTGCACTAAGGATTGAAACTATATGAGGGGCTGCACTAAGGACTGAAACTATATGAGGGGCTGCACTAAGGATTGAAACTATATGAGGGGCTGCACTAAGGATTGAAACTATATGAGGGGCTGCACTAAGGATTGAAACTATATGAGGGGCTGCACTAAGGATTGAAACTATATGAGGGGCTGCACTAAGGATTGAAACTATATGAGGGGCTGCACTAAGGATTGAAACTATATGAGGGGCTGCACTAAGGATTGAAACTATATGAGGGGCTGCACTAAGGATTGAAACTATATGAGGGGCTGCACTAAGGACTGAAACTATATGAGGGGCTGCACTAAGGATTGAAACTATATGAGGGGCTGCACTAAGGATTGAAACTATATGAGGGGCTGCACTAAGGATTGAAACTATATGAGGGGCTGCACTAAGGATTGAAACTATATGAGGGGCTGCACTAAGGATTGAAACTATATGAGGGGCTGCACTAAGGATTGAAACTATATGAGGGGCTGCACTAAGGATTGAAACTATATGAGGGGCTGCACTAAGGATTGAAACTATATGAGGGGCTGCACTAAGGACTGAAACTATATGAGGGGCTGCACTAAGGATTGAAACTATATGAGGGGCTGCACTAAGGATTGAAACTATATGAGGGGCTGCACTAAGGATTGAAACTATATGAGGGGCTGCACTAAGGATTGAAACTATATGAGGGGCTGCACTAAGGATTGAAACTATATGAGGGGCTGCACTAAGGATTGAAACTATATGAGGGGCTGCACTAAGGATTGAAACTATATGAGGGGCTGCACTAAGGATTGAAACTATATGAGGGGCTGCACTAAGGACTGAAACTATATGAGGGGCTGCACTAAGGATTGAAACTATATGAGGGGCTGCACTAAGGATTGAAACTATATGAGGGGCTGCACTAAGGATTGAAACTATATGAGGGGCTGCACTAAGGATTGTCACAGCCAGGTCATTATTGATGGTTCTATTAATGATGATGCTAGTAATCACAGCCAGGGCATTAGTGATGATTCTAGTAATCACAGCCAGGGCATTAGTGATGATTCTAGTAATCACAGCCAGGACATTAGTGATGATTCTAGTAATCACAGCCAGGATATTAGTGATGATTCTAGTAATAACAGCCAGGACATTAGTGATGATTCTAGTAATCACAGCCAGGGCATAAGTGATGATTCTAGTAATCACAGCCAGGGCATTAGTGATGATTCTAGTAATGAGTGTGGTGCTAATCACAACCAGGTGTAAATGTAGGTATAACCAGGCAGGAGGCATATCTGTAAAAATAACATATTGGTTTAATCAAAAAAACAAAGAGCCAGTAACCCTTTACATGAGACACACAGGGGCAACCTCATGGTTTGACAGATGGTGGAGTCAACGTTTTACAGTAGTTTGGTGTAACAATATATACTGTTTTCAGATGTATATTTAGAGTGTAGCAAGTCCATATATAGCTCAAAGACATTTCTTCCAAAAGGGGATTTTGCAGCTCTCAGGAAGTCTCTCATGTTGTGTAAGGCTGATGCAATCCAATAAGCTGGCTGAATTCATATACAGTTCAACAACTATAGAAAACAATTATATATTATTATCCTTATACAAACTAATTACAATCTAATTGATTTATTCTTACTTGTACACAGCGCATTAGTGATGATTCTAGTTACAAGGGTGGTGCTACTTCATAGCTGCTGACTTCACTTTCCTTCTTCTCAGTCAGGAGATCATACTAAGGGTGATGCTACTCACAACCAGATGAACAGCGATGATTTTAGTACTGAGTGCAGTGTTACTTGCAGCCAGGGGATCAGTGATGAATCTAGTACTGAGCACAGTGATACTCGCAGCCAGGGGATCATACTGAGGGCAGCATTGCATTACAAGGATTCTAATGATTTTTCAGTAACAGAAATTCTCTCCTGGGACCAGATCTAGACATCCAAAATGTGGACATTTTCCAGGGGTCAGATTGGAAAATATCCGCTTTTGATCTTTGTGCATGTGCACACTCATAGCACTGCGAGTGATGAGTAGACCTAACCCATCCAAAGACCCAATCTCTGACATCTCTGATGACTTTCCACAGTGGGTTGTGCTAACAAGTGGGAGGAGTTCATTATCACAAGTAACAGATCGGAAATGTTAAAGTAGGTCTGGCTATTAATCCTTCTTGCTCATGATGATTACGGAGAGTGAAAGCACTTCCCCTCGCCATTGCTGATCCTGCTAGACATTTAAGCCCTGCTAGAGTTAGGCACTGTTACATTTCACAAAAGGGAAATTTAAAACTTACTGGAAAAACTAGACAAAAAGTGAAATTTTCTAGTTGAACACCAACTTGGACTATTATGATAAAGCTGTGCAATATTTATTTGCCATAAGCAAAAAGAAAATATTTTCCCTGAATACAAAAATGAAACATTATTTTGCACCAAACGCTTTGCAATATGTTTTATCCAGGTGCAGATTTGCTACTTTTGTTTGTTGATGCTCATAATCAACCATGCCATCTTTCCAAAAGTCATTAGCAGACTGTAAATATGCTCATGTCAATTTAAACTTTCCACTTCTGAATAAAATACAGGAAACAATTTCCAGTGCCAGATACTAAGTAGCATGTCTGAAAGGAAATATGTTTTTCCCACTAATGCAAATGTTTGATTCTCTGCAAACCACCCAAAAGTGTATGAAAAAGTCAATCTGCCTCTAGACAGTAACCCCTCATTTGGGACTCAGGTACAAACAACTACTTAAATCCATGTACCTGATTTCTAACATCCGCTTTAACTCTTCAGCTCCCTCTCATATTCACAGATCCATTTTCACATGGAGTTGCATGGGTATTTTTAGGTACGTTTTAACTGCGCATGCATAGTAACTTTATTCACGGTATTTACGCACGTAAGTGCTTTGGTACATACATATGGATGGGTGGGGTTGAAATACGTACTTGAAAATTTACATGAAATTGGGTGGAGGAAGGCATTTAAATGAACACTTGAGGGTGCGGTTATAAAGAATCGCACGCACGGAAGACATATGCGCACGTAAGTACACGCGTAAAAAACAGAGTGGTCTATGGAGGTGTAAGTGTACGATTGCACGGCCGGGAGAGGGGAGTGTTGTGTGTGTTGGTGGGTGTTGCCTTGCTACGTGCAGGCGTATAATTGCAAACTTTTATAAAAAGGATCTCTGAATACGGCCCGATGTCTCCATTTCCCTCACGAATAATCCCTTTACCCCCTTCTTTATGACTTTTACCCCTTATCCCCTCTGCCTTTATTAATGATGTAGTTTGCCACTGCAGCAACCAAACCAAGACATTTGTTATGGCAATCACAAATGACATCACCTTTATTGTGCCTCATCCCTATTACATCTCTTCCCACCTCATGCTTTTGCCAGTCTTCACTTCTCAACCTCTGTGTCTTTTTTCCAACCAACCTGGGCCTTTATTTTTTAGTCACCAACAAAAAGCAAGCAGGACATGTGGTGATGACAACATAGGAGAATGTTGTTTGTCCATCACTGTAAGGGTTTCTCTGTAAGAGGGGGTATATATAAGGAAAACCTACAAGGGACCCTCCATGTGTGGTGTTCTAAGCAATTATCCCTACTAGAAACCAGGCTTGTGGCTTACTGGGATCTTCAAAAGTAATTTGCATGAACAATGTACCTTGTTGTTTACAGTTGAAAAAAACAATATAAACCAAATTCAACTACTGTTAACAGTAAACCCTTATTAAATATAATGCTATGTTATGGTTATATTGTGACTCCTCTAGTACAAGATACGGTTTCATAAGTTTGTAGGTAATAAAATAAAAGTTGGATTTGGGGGAGGAGGACAAGGTTTAGTTTTGTGGAAAGCTGTAAGTTGAAGG
>WWET01007087.1:0-26543 GCA_011038615.1 Limnodynastes dumerilii
ATGTAATGGCAGTATACAAGACTATACATCTACCCATGCATATAACATTTCAAGTAATTCAAGGAAACTATGTGTTGCTGACCGTGTGCTCAGGTAAATGGAACAAGAAACAAGCTCTGAGCTGCTCATTAGACAGAAGGCAAAGGAGGGAATGAGACATGGCATGAGATCAGACCCCGATCATGATAACTGACAATCTAGAGCCGGAATTTTCAACCTTTTAATTCCAACTTGCCACTTTTTTATCTTTGTTGATGGTAAAATTTCTGTACCAACCACCGGTGCCGCAGTAACTCAATTAAGTGAGGGGAGGGCTTGTAAAAAATATGTACTTAAATGTATCTTTTTATTTCTACTTTATGTATGTTTATACATAGATCATTTGTATTTAATGAATTTCTGCATCTCCATCGATACACTACCTATGAGTGCAGGTGCTCCAGACAAAAGGTGTAAAAATGCTTTGGGCCCTTCAACAGCTCACACCCCCAGCACACACCCTTCCCACACACACACTAACACATATTAAAATAATAATCCCCCTGTATCTATCCAATACAACCCCCTTTTTCTCCCCACATCTATCCTTTACTCCCCTCCCCCCCCCTCTGTTTATCCTATATAGCAATAACAGTCATGATTGCTTTCAGGGCTGGCAAACCCCACTGGCTGCCATGAAAGCTTAAATCACCCACTAATGTAAGGACCAGGTTGACTACCACTGATCTAGAGGGTAGAGGAAGACAAGAATGGGACTCAATGGAAAGGGAAGCTGTAGGGTTTGGTTGGTTTCATTACATAGGTCTGGATAAGGGTTTTTTATGTAAGAATGAATAGTTTAAGGAAGGAGAATCAGTAAAAGAACTAAAACAAAAAGGAGGAAAATGTTTAGCAATGGGAATGAGTGAGACCAACATAATGACAAGTGAATGAATGAAGGTCATATTTACTTTCATGGTCATAAAGAGTCTGATCCTAGAGATATTGAAGATGGAAGTGGTAAAAGTAGGAGAGAGCTTAAATGTGGGGTTTGAAGGAGAAGGAAGAGGTGAAGATAACTTTAGACTGTTGAACAGAGACAAGAGATGTTGTCTACAGAGAGATGAGTAGAGGAAAGGAGAATCAGGGTAAAGGGATGGGACATCCATAAGGAAATCGCAAACTGGAGACATACAAAAGGTATAAAGGTCTATGGAAGAAGCATAGTCCCAAGTGTCCAGAGTGAAAGATACAAGATATTGTTTTCACTTGAAAATATTCCTCATTTAATGTCTCAGACGGTCTGTAAATGGCTTCTCTGAGGAGCATTCATGTTGTCGTCAGCTTTTGAGGGACATTCTGTTCTTGTGAATGTCCCGGTGATGTCCCTTTCCTCCATTACTGATGTTAGTTTCCTCAGTGTTAGATGCATCACATCTCTCCTTCCTCTGTGCAGTATGTGACCGTCACTGGAACACATTGCTACATATGAATCCTGTTATTTCCTTTAATTAGCTAATGAGAACGACGACTGAATAGAATTATGAGATAAGTGAACTCGGGAAGTGAGTTCCAGGATCACATGAACAGACTGTAATTACCATGTTTAAATGTATTCAATCAGTTCTAGAGCTTATTAGTGGCAGAATGGATAAAAGTGTAAAAAGCAAATATTATTATTTCAAAACTTGTACATGCAGCAAATGTCATAGTGTATTGTCCCAATGATGTTATCAGTGTGGATGACAACGCTCTTTCTTATCACCTAGGGAGACTCCGGGGGACCCTTGGTGTGTAAAGTGCAGGGTGTATGGTACGAGGTTGGCATTGTGAGCTGGGGTGCAGGATGTGCCCTTCCATACCGTCCTGGAGTGTACACGCTCACTACAGCCTATCAGACGTGGATACAGTCATATATATCAAATCTGACTTTCACTAGTCTGCCATATATTCCTAAACCAACCAGAACCTGCGGCGGCAGTAAAAATAGCGCTAGAAGTGTCACCCTCCTGGGTCAGGAACTGAGGATTCTGCTCCTTGTCACCATCATTGTTTATCTGTTGTAACTTTACTGTGTGATAACCACATTTCATGCCAGGAAAATTGCACACAACATTGTAATATTATCAGTATAAACTGGTGTCCTGGGGTGTGATGTTTTGTTGAGATATAAGATTGTCCTGCGTTCAGATGTCCTTTAATGGATTCCCATTGTGTCCAGGCATCGGTGGGTGTTCTTCACTTATACTCCCCTCACTAGCGTGGACATCCCACAAAGGACCCCCACTCAACTTCTCTGATTCAGAAGTCTGTATCAGTACACAGTATGGTTCCATGTGCTTATTGTAGACAAAACCATCCCTATAATGAAAGCAGCCTGCCCCCTGCTGGAAGCTGTCGGAGATGTCATTTAAAATTCTGTACAACTAAAATGATTTTATTTCACAATATTTTTACAAAATTTATATTGTGTTTTGGAGATAATTTGAATGCAATTATTTTATCTATTTTTTTAATAATACAAAAACTGATTTTGTTTCAGGAAATTCACCTATGTACCAAAAACATCTCTTTTATTTTACATTTGTGTGTTTTTTAGGCCATTTGTGACTAAATAAATCTTATTTTCATCAAACAAAAAAAAATGTTATTACAAGATCAGTGACTACAGTTACAGGGAAGAGTTTCACATTGCTCCCCAGTAGTTATTGTGTTGTATAGGGTTACAGAGTATAAGAACAAGATGTTACCCTTGAATTTTTATTGTCTTTACAAATAGTTGATTCCTAAAAACTGGCGTGTTTAACAAGTTTAAGCATTTTTCTTACATTGGTTGAAGGGACAGCTGACATCTCTGCAGTTCATATATATGGATAAACATTGCATTGCAAGAGTTACTTCTCCATTACCTTTACTTACAGGCAGTAACATTTTCTACCACTAGATGTCCTATGGAGACATCCATTCAAGCACCTGCTTCTTGCCATGCAATGTCCTCCTGTACGTTACTGATATATTATCTGCTTACACACAACTCTTTAGAAAACATCGCTCTTCCCTGCAGCCAATCAGATTTCTAACACTTTCTGATTTCTAGCTAACTCTAAGGCTATAATGGGCTGAGGACTTTAGGTAACAGGGAACCTCCAGCAGAGTGAGAGAGCACCACTAGAACCTCTCTTCTTTCCCCACCTTCCTCTATTGTTCTTTCCCGCTTCCTCTAGAATGTAAGCTCAAAGGTTCAGGGCCTCCTCTTTCTTATTTCTCATATCTGCCTCCCTCATCTGTTTACCACACTCCTTCTTACCCTATCTCTGCAAACTGTCTCTTATTTTATGCTCCCTATAGCGTGAGTTCTGAGGTTTAGGGCCCACTCCATTTTGTGTCTCATGCCCATCTCTCTCTTTATCATCCCTTCATCTCACTCAGACTTCACCCATATACTCCAACTGTCTCTCATTACCCGCTGCTTCTAGAGTGTAAGCTCTCATGGTCAGGGTCTTCTCCTCGGTTTGTTTAAGTCTGTCTCCCACTGACTCATTTGTTCACTAGATTCAATGTCAACTAATCTGCTCTCACTGTCGCTCATTATTTTCTCCATCTAAAGTGTAAGATCCCATGGTGACCCAGGATGATGATGATGATGAGGAAGAGGAACCCTTAGATGGGCTGTGTGTGGCCTCACCAAGTAGATGTGCATAGGACTGGGTCACATGACGCACATACATACTAGGGTGCATAGGACTGGGTCACATGACGCACATACGTACTAGAGTGCATAGGACTGGGTCACATGACGCATTCATACTTACTAGAGTGCATGGCACTTGGTCACATGACGCACACACGTACTAGAGTGCATAAGACTGGCTCACATGATGCACATACCTACTAGAGTGCATGGGACTGGGTCACATGACACACATACTTACTAGAGTGCGTATGACTGGGTCACATGACGCACAAACTTATTAGAGTGCATAGGACTGCGTCACATGACGCATATACTTACTAGAGTGCATAGAACTGGGTCACATGATGCACATACTTACTAGAGTGCATAGGACTGGGTCACATGATGCACATACTTACTAGAATGGCTGCAAACTGTCATAGATTCATTGCAATTAAAAACAACAAAGTAACAAAGAAAAAAGAATGTCCAATTCAGAGCACAAAAGCACTATCAAATCCCTCCAAAATCTGATCTTCCCAAAGTACTTCTGTTTCTGTTCATACAGTTCTTTTCATAAAATGCTGCAGTCTTTCCAACTCAGAAGTGTTTGTGATATATTTGTGACTATTAAACAATACTAAAATCTGATCTTCTCAAAGTTCTTAAGTATTTCTACTCATATAATTCTCTTCAATCAATATTGTCATTTTTCAACCTAGAAGTGTTAGCAATATGTTTATTACTATTACATCCCACCAAAGTCTGACCTATGAGTCAGTGGAGAGCGATCACATATGCAGTACACAGTAATCCCTTAACAATAACTGACAACAGCATTCCTAGAAAGACAAATACCTCTGCTCTAATAAGAGAAGAACCCATGTAACAGGAGCATCCGCACAAATGTAACAATACTCCACCCGCAGCATATTATTGTTTATATTAATGAATCAGAGATAGATAGATAGATAGATAGATAGATAGATAGATAGATAGATAGATAGATAGATGGTTTTCTTGATGTGATGAATCCTGGATGAGGACTGAGAACTGTCAGTCATGTCATCTTTTTCTATGAAATAATAGAAGAAAAATGTATTTGCTGAACAGGTCTGTCGGCATTTCTGAACTTATCGCAGACTATAACTGAAGCCCAGCAGCCGATCTGTCCCATCACATTACCAGGAACCTCTGATCAGCGATATTATCTGTGTAAGCAGACACTGAGGGGACATTATTCTGCAATATGATGCAGAACCTTATCCGTGTCATCAGCCTTCTCCTGCTGTCTGGTGAGTGCTTCACTTGTTCACTTCAAGAGGTTTGCATCGAGTTGTCCTAATAGCAATTGTTGTTTTTGGATCACATTCTGGTGGTACTCTATATTTTATTCTAGCAGAAGTGCCCGGCATTGCCTGGGTTTAAATCTGCAAGTTAATAATTCCTTCTGAGTTGGATTCCTTCTAGAAGGTTCTACATATTCTATTCATTTCCACAACCTTCCAGAAGGTTCTAATGAGTTCTAATTGTTCTATTCTAATTTGGGCTTGAATGTCATCGGGACTGTCACCAATCAGCTCAGTGACCCCGAAAACTATGGATTTGACAGTAATGTCGGTCATTTTGTACATTTTATTTTTCACTCCTTCTCATGCTGATAGGGGCTGAACTTGGACTTCGGGAGTGTCACTATTCATCTCAGCGACCCCCAAAAACTGTGGATTCAACAGTAATATTGGTCTTTTTCGATTATTTTTACATTTCACCCCCTTCCCACCCCGACCCCAAGGGGTGCTACCGCTGTCTTAACCCCACAGTATTTTTTTCCAGAGTGTAAATCATATGTGTACCAAGTGTGGTGTAAATTGCTCCAGGCATTCCAGAGTTATGCTGGAACATACATAAACACACATACATACACACATACATACATACATACATACATACATACATATAAATATATATATATAGAAATCCGGAAAATGAGGCACTCCCAGGCTGCACTAAACCTTAAATCAGTGGCGTCTTTATTACTTCCGACGTTTCAAGTAAATGAATTCCCTTTCATCAGGGACACATACAGTTTTATTGATTTATACTGATTATATATTTTATTGATTTATATGATTTATACTGATTTAACGTTTATGTGCAGCCTGCGAGTGCCTCATTTTCCGGATTTCTGTGCAATAAACTGAAAGGTTTGTCTGATGGCGCCCCAGCAAGGTTCCTTTGATTGAATAGGAGTGCCACTTAAAGGAATATATATATATTATACTTTCCAAACTGTACAAATACAGAGATATAAAAGGAATTCTTAATCATGTTTATAATGTCAATTCAACTGTACTTACTCCGAAATACTGAGATAACTACGGAAATGTATATTATTTATGTTAAACAAACTGAAAATTAACTTTGAAATTTAAAATAAGAATAAGTTCATATGAAGCATTTGTCCTACTTCATACTTATAATTCTAAAAAATCTGAACAGTAATTTAATAATGAGTTTGTGGTGTCTTAGCTGATGCAGATTTCGTACCCCTCTGAACTGGTTCACATTTCTTATATGTGTGAATTTGCTGCATTGGTTCAAATCACTCATATAAAAAACAGAAGCAACCAGAAAGTGGTATAATACCAGAGGGATACCCTTATAATAGGCATTCCTAAAGATGTAAGGATATTTGTAACCAAATCAAGATGTTTTATAGCAGCCAACCCTGCTGATACAAATCCACTGGTTACAAATCACGGATTTCATGTTTTATGCGTTAGGTATCTCTGTATAATTATTTAAAGTCAGCCACCAACCTATGCAGTATATCAAAATGTTTAAATCCTTATTCTTCGTACATACAGAGATTTGCTTGTATATGAGATGCACCCAATTCATATTGGATGATTGGGATCTATGTTTATTTCCTTATCCCTTTCTGTTATGCTGAATGCCATAGAAGTGTGACATCACATTAAGGGGTACTGGCGGAAGAAAACTGAGTTTGACATTATAAGCCTAATATCCAAGGTTAAAAGTAACTGCTCGATAGGATGAAAACCTGCGTCTGTAAAACCATGTTGTTAAAGATGGTAAATTAATCATTTTTTTATGAAAGTAAAAGGTTGACTGATTTTTCTTTATACACACAAATACTTCATATAGATATTTTTCAACACTAATTTACAGTTGAATTAAAAAAACAAACATTACACACACACACATACACACACTCATACACACATACGCCCACACACACACACACACACACACACACACATATATATATATATATATGCAAACAAATAAAATAAAGTAATGTAAAAGAAAACAAAAAAGTTATTAACTTACCATATATATATAAATAAATAGATATAGCTCTATTTCTAAGGCATCTATGAGAAGTTAATTGTAATGATAGATCTGTGAAGCAGCCAGTAGTAGTATATAGTATGTAGTATATTGCACTGATTGCACTTTACCACATTCCATTATATCCATCTATATCAGTATACAGCACTGCAGCCCAAGCAGCCTGTGGAGTTCCGTTGATCAGCAGTCGGATAGTTGGTGGCACAGACGCTGTTGAGGGAGCTTGGCCTTGGCAAGTCAGTCTTCGGGCCAATGACTCACATACCTGCGGTGGCTCCCTCATCTCCAGACAGTTCATTCTGACAGCTGCTCACTGCTTTGGGTAAGTTTCTCTCTCTGAGTGTAGAGGGTTCTATGACCCATGACTTTAATTACAGAGATGTCTCTGCTACATCCTCAGAACCAATGTCTAGTATAGAATTTACTGGATTCAAAGAAAATGGTTGGGCACTAAATACTTTGAGAAGCCCATCTACGGAAACACATTCCACACATCCAGATTTTAGAGCAATGAACCAGATTCAGACCTACAGTGAATTTCCATCTGATTCTGGCGGTTTTTTCGTACCTCACATGAGTGCCGCTTTAAACTAATTGATTGGATTTCACTACAGCCTATGAACGCATAAGAAGAGATACTCTTCCCACAGAAGAGCTGGCTATAGCTTAGAATCGGGTGTTACATCTTTTTCACACTAAGATATAGGTGTTTCCTCTTCAGGCATACGATTCCACACTTTTTACTTCCTTTGACCTGGATTTCGCCACTCTTGGCTCTGCCAATGTGCACACATCCTTGAACCTTATAGCAGAACATTCCATTTGATTCATACTGAGCAGCAATGACACCTTCCACAGCTTCCTACTGATGGGTCTAGTGGTGATCCCAAGTCTGCGGACTTTGGTATTCCAAAGTTTTCTCTGTCTATTTTCCATCCAGGTTTCTATGTCACCGCTGTTGGATTTGATCTCTTAAGAAAGAGATCTGAGGATCCAGTCCATTGTCGATAGTTCATAGTTATTATATAGGAAATTTATCTTAAGCAAGCAATCACTATTACCAAAAACTCTAAAAGTGTGTCCACCAGGACCTCCTGCCAGGATCTGATATCCATTACACAGCTGGTGCTGATCTATTTGTACAGTGTCTAGCATAGATACATTATTTAGATAAGTGGCCATTTGCTCCCAAGCATCAACCTTTTGGTATATTTTTCTTTATTTCTGATTAACTTGTCTATATTTGTAGATGTTATTATTATTATTATTATTTTTTTTTTTTTTTTTTTTTTTTTTAGATGTTATTTTTATTATTATTATTATTATTATTATTATTATTATTATTATATAGAAAGACCATGATAACATATACAAGAGAAATACAGAGAAGGCACAAATTCATAAAATTAGGGAACACAATACAAGCACAATGCAGAAATAAAGTACAGTACAGGGATAGCATAACAAAATGTATGGAAAATAAAAAAAAGTGGGAATAAACAAGGACAAGGTGGACAAGGGGTGATGACAGGAGGGATGAGGCCATGTTCATCAGCGCTAACATGCTAAGTGAGAAGGGGTGAATAAACAGGAGACACAGGGATGGAGATGGGAGGGCAGGTAAGCTTAGGTGGAGGAAGGGCAGGCTACTCGGAAGAAGTGGGTTTCATGTTATCATGTAAAAATAAGTCATCAGACTGTGGCTTTGCTCTAATCTGTGACTTGAGATAACTCTTTTAGGGAAAACTTAAGAATGATTTAGGTTCTTAATTATACTTAAAAGGTAGCGAGGCTCCTCCCCTGACACGTCCCCGGTTTTCAGCTTCTTCACCGACTTACACATGCCATAGGGTTCCCTTATCTTTAGGTTCGTAGTTGTGGGTGTAGGAGGCTAATTAAGAACGTTTCTGCCTAACCGCACCCAGATTTCTTCATTTAAATGCCTCCTACCCCCAATCTTCTTATCTTCATTCTTAAGTTTTCTGGCACGCCCCTTCTTTCTGAAGTCACTACGAACCTAAAAGAAATAGGTTGGTAATGGTGTTTCAAAGCCATCCCGTTCCTAAGTCCTACATAAGTTGCGTATAATTAGTTAGTACGTCTACGCAGTATATCCCCTCTTAAATATACACACCTATATAGCAGCATTTTTTTTTACTATGAATCAGGTCCAACATGAGGACACTTACATGCACAGTATTAGTGTAGATCTAAGCCTGGACTGAACTGTGTCTTGGTAACAATAAAGTTGGCATCGTTTTCTAAAGAGAGTTTGTTTTCTTAATCGTCTTTTTCTTTGGCTCCGTCATTTAGGTCTAAAAATCTATCGCAGTACACGGTTTCTCTGGGGGAGTATCAGCTGCAGCACATCACTGATCGGCAGATTGTTTCCAATGTGGAAAGTGTAACCATTTACCCTAACTACATCAGTGCCGATAATGGTAAAGACATCGCCCTGGTGAAACTGACCAGTCCTATCAACTACACCCAATACATTCTCCCCGTGTGTCTGCCTTCACCGTCTATGACCTTCCCAGCAGGCATGAGCTGTTGGGTGACTGGATGGGGGAATACGGGCAATAAAGGTAATACTAGACATAGAGGGATTCAGATAAAGTAACTTGCTTCTTTCATGCATGTAGGCAATTAGAATACTTGATGATTTTCCATATACTGTGCCCACCAGATGTGGGCGGAGAGGGACAAACTAATCTAATGCTGGGTACACGGTGTTACCTGACATTGTATAGTGTGTATCTGCTTTAGTCAAAGCCATGATGGGACCTTCTTGATGTCAGTTGTGTTAATAGCAGAAGATCTCACTCTTATTTGATGCTATGATTATTCAGGAAAGTGTCCTGTGTTATCCTATGGAGTAAGCATGGTTTTATTTCTCCTCAGTGAATCTGCCTGATCCAGGGACTCTGCAGCAGCTAATGGTCCCTCTTATCAACAACAGCGCATGTGACCAAATGTACCACATCAACTCCAGCAGCAGCGACACAGACACAATCATTCCCAGTGACCAGATCTGTGCCGGATACCAGGCTGGAAACCAGGATTCCTGCCAGGTATGTCATCAGATGTATTTATCCCTTAGTAATACACTCAAACAGTAAAGCGATAAACTACATGCCACCAGTTCATTATATGCCACACTATAATGCCCCCAAATCTTCTGATGCCCAACTATGGAGTCAGAAGGAAAAGAGGCCTTGAACCATGCAATCCTCTGGCTGGGCAGCTGACAAGGTGGTGGCACCGTCTGCCACCAAATACCTCACAAACATTTTTTGGTGTGTTTGTGGTTTTTGTGCTGAGTACCATGTACTTTTTGACTCTCACCCCATCAAATCATTTCTTTGTTTCTGTTGATTAAGTCCCTCTGTCAAGTCTGTTGCTTGTTAAATTTTATCAATCAAGATGCTCTTGTTAATTAATATCTTGTGTTCTTATGTGACTCTTTATCTAACATACTATAAGTTCGTCTGAGGTTCTGGTATCTTGTTACTAACAGAAACATAGAAAGTGACGGCAGATAAGAGCCACATGGCCCACCCAGTCTTCCTAGTTGTTTATTTAAAGCTTTACTGACCCTAATTACCCTCAACTTATTTTGAGATTCAGGATATTCTTATATTTATCCCGATCATGTTTAAACTATTCTGTTGTGTTACCCTCTACCACCTCAGATGGGAGGTTATTCCCCCTATCTATCACCCTTTCAGTGAAATGATTTTTCTGCACGTTTCTTCTGAACCTTTTACCCTCTAGTATATGCACATGTCCTCATGTTCTATTACACCTCTTCCCTTCCTGTACCTGTCACCCTCCAGGTAACACACATGTCCTTATGTTCTATTACACCTCTTCTTTTATATAATGTCCCCTCCTGAAAGGTCACCCTCCCTGTTATACACATGTCCTTATGTTCTGTTACACCTCTTCCTTTATATAATGTCCCTCCTGTACCTGTCACCCTCCAGTATATACACATGTCCTCATGTTCTATTACACCTCTTCCTTTATATAATGTCCCCTCCTGTACCTGTACCCTTGATATATGTGAAAGCTGCTATTATATCCCCCCTCTCCCTTTTTTGCTCAGAGCTATACATGTTACTTCCTCTAGTCTTTCCTGTCCTCTAGTTCTGTCATTTTGTGACACAGGTCATGTGCCATGTACTCTTTTGGAACTTGTTCATTGGCCTTGTTTCTAAAGATGTGATGGGAACTTTAATCTGCAACCTTGTTGGGTAAACAATATGCAATTAATGAATTATTATATGGAATTATTATATGTGTTCCTACCAACATGTGAATAACCGGTGACCATCATGGTTTCTTGCAGGGAGACTCTGGGGGACCCTTGGTTTGTAAAATACAAGGAGCTTGGTACCAGGTTGGCGTGGTGAGCTGGGGTGAAGAATGTGCTTTGCCTAACCGGCCCGGAGCTTATACAGTTGTTTCTCAATACCTCAACTGGATCAACGCCATTTCCAACAACTCAACATTCATTCCATTGTTCCCCACTGGATCAACTCCAATTTCAAAAAATGTCACATCTAATCCCAAAAATGATGGAGGAACCGAAATCAGCACTGATGGTGCATCCAGTATCATCGTGTCCTCAGCTTCTGTTGTTTTTTCTTTATTGTTGCTACTAATATCCTGCTAAGTAATGCACAGTAAATGCACAAACACAAATATTATTCATAAATATATTGGACTGGATCCAGACTTCCAGAAGGGGTATTTTCCAATCTATTGTATCGAAGACAGCTCAATTTTTTTAATTTCACATAAGTTCTGCACTTTCAGTACAGATCTGGATCCACCAGATTCTGAATTAGGGAGTGATGCAAATGACTATATAAAGTATAGGTGTAACACCCGGGTGGAAAGGGCTACAGGTTTAAATAAATTGATGGTATTGGTGGATGTGGATTGCAGAGAGGTGTGAGCAACATAAGAAAACTCAGAAACACTTTGACTTGCACCAGCATTTAGTAAAATACATTTGGTTTTAATAAATATTTTCTTTTTACTAATTAAATTCAGTTTAAGATGAGAAGAAAACTTATTTGTAACAATGAAATGGAACGTACACAGTGAACCAAATGTAAAATAACTCTACAGTAATATTATGACGATACTCTCGGTACTGAAATTATTAACTATTTTCCTTTTCCCACATCAAGAACATAGTAATTGTTACAGTGTCATTTTCTACTTGGTCACAATGTAATAGATAACAGGTTGAATACAATTACCAAATTTAAATGATTTGCTTCAGAACTAATTTATGCACACTTGAAATTCTATGCAAACAAATCACTACATACATAATAAATCTTACAATTTATCATCTTACAATTTACAATTCAAACCCAGTAATTAATCAGGGTTTCTTCACCTGTACTTCTCTACCCCTGTTCTTCTTCACAGTGTGAGTGTGGGACAGGAGGCTACACTTAAAATTCTTAGTTTCAGGTCTGGTCTCTTGTACAGTTATATCCTAATATTTCTTATAGTCTTTAATCTCTCTCTCAGCTGCCCGCTGCCTTCTTCAGTAAACAGCACCTTTCCGGACACCTTCACTATAGATCTTTAAAACAGCCTCTAACTTCTTTTGTCAGCACTGCATTCCCGACAGACTGGCTCCTTACACCCCCGCTTCTCCAACACCACTAGCCCTTATTATCCCCAATACTGTCAGCCAAATTCCCCTGCACCTTCTCCTTCTTCTGCCTCATATCAACTGACTTTTTCTCACACCACTCTCCTCACATGTCAGCTGTCTCTCCAGCACCTTTTGCTGATTAATCACGATCTCCAATACTGACTCCGTCCCTTAGCAATCTTTTACAGCTTCAGCACTGTCTGCAAGGCTCCTTCCGACCCTCAGCACCATTTACAGCTTCACTGCGACCTCCAGCACACACTCCGTCAATCTCTTCGGTTCACTGCCCCATCACCAATGCTTTCCCCTTTCGGCACCGTCCCTGCTGATCTTTCAACTGCTGTCTCCAACTCTCCCTACTAATTCTTCATTTCTTTCTCCAAACCGTTGTCTCCTCTTCTCTCACACAGCAACTTAGCCCTCCTTCATCGCTCCCTCACTGACATCAACTGTCTCTCTCCACTTTCCTCACACCAACTGCCCGCCAAAACTCCTTGCGCTCCTCACATCTGAAGCTTCTAGAAACTGCATGCGCTACACAGTTTATAGGCTGTTCCTAAGGAACAGCCTCATGCTGTCTCCCGGCTCTCTTGCGCACCCTGCACTTTCAGTCTGGAAGTGCAGGGGTGCCACATAGGCAAAACTTATGTTAAGTTAAGTTGAGTTAGGAATCTTCGAAAGACTCTAGAAAAGAGGGTACAGCTGGACACACACTGGGGCTTTCAGTAACGATAACAATATTTGGCCTGATCTAGACCTACGCTCATGAAACGCTCATGTTCCTAGCGTATTTACTCCAGCGTGTCTACAATGCACTCCCCTCGGCACTCCCCTTGGTCGTACTTACTTTTGCCATCTTACACCGAGCAAACCCTACCCTAACTTTCCTGATCATAACCGTGGGCGACAGGAAAGCTCCTTGCGTACTTACAACGCTTAGCACGCCCATAATGTTTGATTTAAATGCCTCGCCCCTCTCTCGAGGCGTAATTACGGGTTTTGTAAGTTAGGCACGCCCCTTTGTTCGTTGTTACGAAGCTAGTACACTCAAGGCCCTTATGCTAAGAGTTTCTGAGCGTAACGTCACCTGTGCGCATGTGCAGAAAGTACAAATAACCATATTAACGCTCCTGGATCAAGCCCATTGTCACCAAATATGCCCATGATTATGTCCGAATCAGCTGCTCCGTGCCCCGTAGTCACACACAAAAAAAAAAGATTTAAATTTTAATCTTTCCTACAACCCCTGCTGCAATGATATGACCGCCCACAAAGACAAGCTAACAGCAGGAAGAAGATTGGGATTGCCTGAGGCGGGTAAGATGCGCAACATTGTGCATTGAATTGATCATTGCAGAGTATACGCTTACACAAGATATTCCCAAACACTTGTTTATTGTGAGATTGGAACAATAATGATGTGAAGGAGCCCCAGTGTGTGCCAAGCTTAAATCCAAACCCAATGCCAGCAAAGTCTGCATTTGGTCCATTATTATGGTGATTTTACAGTGGTTGGCAATTTAGAATATTAATACAATAGTAACCAGGAACACAGTACGTTAAATATGTATCCCTACAATTTCAGACTAAAATATTAATATGGAATGGATTGATGGTGATATATGGGTTTATATAACCGGTAATATATTGATATATATTGATGGTGATATATGGGTTTATATTATCGGTAATATATTGATATATATTGATGGTGATATATTGGTTTATATTACCGGTAATATATTGATATATATATTGATGTAGATATACTGGTTTATATTGAGGAAGATATATTGGTTTATATCGATGAAAATATATTGGTTTATATTGATGGAGATATATTGGTTTATATTGATGGAGATATATTGGTTTATATTGATGGTGATGTATTGGTTTATATTGATGGTCATATATTGCTTTATATCGATGAAAATATATTGGTTTATATCGATGGAGATATATTGGTTTATATTGATGGAGATATATTGGTTTATATTGATGGAGATATACTGGTTTATATTGATGTAGATATACTGGTTTATATTGATGGAGATATATTGGTTTATATTGATGGAGATATACTGGTTTATATTGATGGAGATATATTGGTTTATATTGATGGAGATATATTGGTTTATATTGATGGAGATATATTGGTTTATATTGATGGAGATATATTGGTTTATATTGATGGAGATATATTGGTTTATATTGATGGAGATATATTGGTTTATATTGATGGAGATATATTGGTTTATATTGATGGAGATATATTGGTTTATATTGATGGAGATATATTGGTTTATATTGATGGAGATATATTGGTTTATATTGATGGAGATATATTGGTTTATATTGATGGAGATATATTGGTTTATATTGATGGAGATATATTGGTTTATATTGATGGAGATATATTGGTTTATATTGATGGAGATATATTGGTTTATATTGATGGAGATATATTGGTTTATATTGATGGAGATATATTGGTTTATATTGATGGAGATATATTGGTTTATATTGATGGAGATATATTGGTTTATATTGATGGAGATATATTGGTTTATATTGATGGAGATATATTGGTTTATATTGATGGAGATATATTGGTTTATATTGATGGAGATATATTGGTTTATATTGATGGAGATATATTGGTTTATATTGATGGAGATATATTGGTTTATATTGATGGAGATATATTGGTTTATATTGATGGAGATATATTGGTTTATATTGATGGAGATATATTGGTTTATATTGATGGAGATATATTGGTTTATATTGATGGAGATATATTGGTTTATATTGATGGAGATATATTGGTTTATATTGATGGAGATATATTGGTTTATATTGATGGAGATATATTGGTTTATATTGATGGAGATATATTGGTTTATATTGATGGAGATATATTGGTTTATATTGATGGAGATATATTGGTTTATATTGATGGAGATATATTGGTTTATATTGATGGAGATATATTGGTTTATATTGATGGAGATATATTGGTTTATATTGATGGAGATATATTGGTTTATATTGATGGAGATATATTGGTTTATATTGATGGAGATATATTGGTTTATATTGATGGAGATATATTGGTTTATATTGATGGAGATATATTGGTTTATATTGATGGAGATATATTGGTTTATATTGATGGAGATATATTGGTTTATATTGATGGAGATATATTGGTTTATATTGATGGAGATATATTGGTTTATATTGATGGAGATATATTGGTTTATATTGATGGAGATATATTGGTTTATATTGATGGAGATATATTGGTTTATATTGATGGAGATATATTGGTTTATATTGATGGAGATATATTGGTTTATATTGATGGAGATATATTGGTTTATATTGATGGAGATATATTGGTTTATATTGATGGAGATATATTGGTTTATATTGATGGAGATATATTGGTTTATATTGATGGAGATATATTGGTTTATATTGATGGAGATATATTGGTTTATATTGATGGAGATATATTGGTTTATATTGATGGAGATATATTGGTTTATATTGATGGAGATATATTGGTTTATATTGATGGAGATATATTGGTTTATATTGATGGAGATATATTGGTTTATATTGATGGAGATATATTGGTTTATATTGATGGAGATATATTGGTTTATATTGATGGAGATATATTGGTTTATATTGATGGAGATATATTGGTTTATATTGATGGAGATATATTGGTTTATATTGATGGAGATATATTGGTTTATATTGATGGAGATATATTGGTTTATATTGATGGAGATATATTGGTTTATATTGATGGAGATATATTGGTTTATATTGATGGAGATATATTGGTTTATATTGATGGAGATATATTGGTTTATATTGATGGAGATATATTGGTTTATATTGATGGAGATATATTGGTTTATATTGATGGAGATATATTGGTTTATATTGATGGAGATATATTGGTTTATATTGATGGAGATATATTGGTTTATATTGATGGAGATATATTGGTTTATATTGATGGAGATATATTGGTTTATATTGATGGAGATATATTGGTTTATATTGATGGAGATATATTGGTTTATATTGATGGAGATATATTGGTTTATATTGATGGAGATATATTGGTTTATATTGATGGAGATATATTGGTTTATATTGATGGAGATATATTGGTTTATATTGATGGAGATATATTGGTTTATATTGATGGAGATATATTGGTTTATATTGATGGAGATATATTGGTTTATATTGATGGAGATATATTGGTTTATATTGATGGAGATATATTGGTTTATATTGATGGAGATATATTGGTTTATATTGATGGAGATATATTGGTTTATATTGATGGAGATATATTGGTTTATATTGATGGAGATATATTGGTTTATATTGATGGAGATATATTGGTTTATATTGATGGAGATATATTGGTTTATATTGATGGAGATATATTGGTTTATATTGATGGAGATATATTGGTTTATATTGATGGAGATATATTGGTTTATATTGATGGAGATATATTGGTTTATATTGATGGAGATATATTGGTTTATATTGATGGAGATATATTGGTTTATATTGATGGAGATATATTGGTTTATATTGATGGAGATATATTGGTTTATATTGATGGAGATATATTGGTTTATATTGATGGAGATATATTGGTTTATATTGATGGAGATATATTGGTTTATATTGATGGAGATATATTGGTTTATATTGATGGAGATATATTGGTTTATATTGATGGAGATATATTGGTTTATATTGATGGAGATATATTGGTTTATATTGATGGAGATATATTGGTTTATATTGATGGAGATATATTGGTTTATATTGATGGAGATATATTGGTTTATATTGATGGAGATATATTGGTTTATATTGATGGAGATATATTGGTTTATATTGATGGAGATATATTGGTTTATATTGATGGAGATATATTGGTTTATATTGATGGAGATATATTGGTTTATATTGATGGAGATATATTGGTTTATATTGATGGAGATATATTGGTTTATATTGATGGAGATATATTGGTTTATATTGATGGAGATATATTGGTTTATATTGATGGAGATATATTGGTTTATATTGATGGAGATATATTGGTTTATATTGATGGAGATATATTGGTTTATATTGATGGAGATATATTGGTTTATATTGATGGAGATATATTGGTTTATATTGATGGAGATATATTGGTTTATATTGATGGAGATATATTGGTTTATATTGATGGAGATATATTGGTTTATATTGATGGAGATATATTGGTTTATATTGATGGAGATATATTGGTTTATATTGATGGAGATATATTGGTTTATATTGATGGAGATATATTGGTTTATATTGATGGAGATATATTGGTTTATATTGATGGAGATATATTGGTTTATATTGATGGAGATATATTGGTTTATATTGATGGAGATATATTGGTTTATATTGATGGAGATATATTGGTTTATATTGATGGAGATATATTGGTTTATATTGATGGAGATATATTGGTTTATATTGATGGAGATATATTGGTTTATATTGATGGAGATATATTGGTTTATATTGATGGAGATATATTGGTTTATATTGATGGAGATATATTGGTTTATATTGATGGAGATATATTGGTTTATATTGATGGAGATATATTGGTTTATATTGATGGAGATATATTGGTTTATATTGATGGAGATATATTGGTTTATATTGATGGAGATATATTGGTTTATATTGATGGAGATATATTGGTTTATATTGATGGAGATATATTGGTTTATATTGATGGAGATATATTGGTTTATATTGATGGAGATATATTGGTTTATATTGATGGAGATATATTGGTTTATATTGATGGAGATATATTGGTTTATATTGATGGAGATATATTGGTTTATATTGATGGAGATATATTGGTTTATATTGATGGAGATATATTGGTTTATATTGATGGAGATATATTGGTTTATATTGATGGAGATATATTGGTTTATATTGATGGAGATATATTGGTTTATATTGATGGAGATATATTGGTTTATATTGATGGAGATATATTGGTTTATATTGATGGAGATATATTGGTTTATATTGATGGAGATATATTGGTTTATATTGATGGAGATATATTGGTTTATATTGATGGAGATATATTGGTTTATATTGATGGAGATATATTGGTTTATATTGATGGAGATATATTGGTTTATATTGATGGAGATATATTGGTTTATATTGATGGAGATATATTGGTTTATATTGATGGAGATATATTGGTTTATATTGATGGAGATATATTGGTTTATATTGATGGAGATATATTGGTTTATATTGATGGAGATATATTGGTTTATATTGATGGAGATATATTGGTTTATATTGATGGAGATATATTGGTTTATATTGATGGAGATATATTGGTTTATATTGATGGAGATATATTGGTTTATATTGATGGAGATATATTGGTTTATATTGATGGAGATATATTGGTTTATATTGATGGAGATATATTGGTTTATATTGATGGAGATATATTGGTTTATATTGATGGAGATATATTGGTTTATATTGATGGAGATATATTGGTTTATATTGATGGAGATATATTGGTTTATATTGATGGAGATATATTGGTTTATATTGATGGAGATATATTGGTTTATATTGATGGAGATATATTGGTTTATATTGATGGAGATATATTGGTTTATATTGATGGAGATATATTGGTTTATATTGATGGAGATATATTGGTTTATATTGATGGAGATATATTGGTTTATATTGATGGAGATATATTGGTTTATATTGATGGAGATATATTGGTTTATATTGATGGAGATATATTGGTTTATATTGATGGAGATATATTGGTTTATATTGATGGAGATATATTGGTTTATATTGATGGAGATATATTGGTTTATATTGATGGAGATATATTGGTTTATATTGATGGAGATATATTGGTTTATATTGATGGAGATATATTGGTTTATATTGATGGAGATATATTGGTTTATATTGATGGAGATATATTGGTTTATATTGATGGAGATATATTGGTTTATATTGATGGAGATATATTGGTTTATATTGATGGAGATATATTGGTTTATATTGATGGAGATATATTGGTTTATATTGATGGAGATATATTGGTTTATATTGATGGAGATATATTGGTTTATATTGATGGAGATATATTGGTTTATATTGATGGAGATATATTGGTTTATATTGATGGAGATATATTGGTTTATATTGATGGAGATATATTGGTTTATATTGATGGAGATATATTGGTTTATATTGATGGAGATATATTGGTTTATATTGATGGAGATATATTGGTTTATATTGATGGAGATATATTGGTTTATATTGATGGAGATATATTGGTTTATATTGATGGAGATATATTGGTTTATATTGATGGAGATATATTGGTTTATATTGATGGAGATATATTGGTTTATATTGATGGAGATATATTGGTTTATATTGATGGAGATATATTGGTTTATATTGATGGAGATATATTGGTTTATATTGATGGAGATATATTGGTTTATATTGATGGAGATATATTGGTTTATATTGATGGAGATATATTGGTTTATATTGATGGAGATATATTGGTTTATATTGATGGAGATATATTGGTTTATATTGATGGAGATATATTGGTTTATATTGATGGAGATATATTGGTTTATATTGATGGAGATATATTGGTTTATATTGATGGAGATATATTGGTTTATATTGATGGAGATATATTGGTTTATATTGATGGAGATATATTGGTTTATATTGATGGAGATATATTGGTTTATATTGATGGAGATATATTGGTTTATATTGATGGAGATATATTGGTTTATATTGATGGAGATATATTGGTTTATATTGATGGAGATATATTGGTTTATATTGATGGAGATATATTGGTTTATATTGATGGAGATATATTGGTTTATATTGATGGAGATATATTGGTTTATATTGATGGAGATATATTGGTTTATATTGATGGAGATATATTGGTTTATATTGATGGAGATATATTGGTTTATATTGATGGAGATATATTGGTTTATATTGATGGAGATATATTGGTTTATATTGATGGAGATATATTGGTTTATATTGATGGAGATATATTGGTTTATATTGATGGAGATATATTGGTTTATATTGATGGAGATATATTGGTTTATATTGATGGAGATATATTGGTTTATATTGATGGAGATATATTGGTTTATATTGATGGAGATATATTGGTTTATATTGATGGAGATATATTGGTTTATATTGATGGAGATATATTGGTTTATATTGATGGAGATATATTGGTTTATATTGATGGAGATATATTGGTTTATATTGATGGAGATATATTGGTTTATATTGATGGAGATATATTGGTTTATATTGATGGAGATATATTGGTTTATATTGATGGAGATATATTGGTTTATATTGATGGAGATATATTGGTTTATATTGATGGAGATATATTGGTTTATATTGATGGAGATATATTGGTTTATATTGATGGAGATATATTGGTTTATATTGATGGAGATATATTGGTTTATATTGATGGAGATATATTGGTTTATATTGATGGAGATATATTGGTTTATATTGATGGAGATATATTGGTTTATATTGATGGAGATATATTGGTTTATATTGATGGAGATATATTGGTTTATATTGATGGAGATATATTGGTTTATATTGATGGAGATATATTGGTTTATATTGATGGAGATATATTGGTTTATATTGATGGAGATATATTGGTTTATATTGATGGAGATATATTGGTTTATATTGATGGAGATATATTGGTTTATATTGATGGAGATATATTGGTTTATATTGATGGAGATATATTGGTTTATATTGATGGAGATATATTGGTTTATATTGATGGAGATATATTGGTTTATATTGATGGAGATATATTGGTTTATATTGATGGAGATATATTGGTTTATATTGATGGAGATATATTGGTTTATATTGATGGAGATATATTGGTTTATATTGATGGAGATATATTGGTTTATATTGATGGAGATATATTGGTTTATATTGATGGAGATATATTGGTTTATATTGATGGAGATATATTGGTTTATATTGATGGAGATATATTGGTTTATATTGATGGAGATATATTGGTTTATATTGATGGAGATATATTGGTTTATATTGATGGAGATATATTGGTTTATATTGATGGAGATATATTGGTTTATATTGATGGAGATATATTGGTTTATATTGATGGAGATATATTGGTTTATATTGATGGAGATATATTGGTTTATATTGATGGAGATATATTGGTTTATATTGATGGAGATATATTGGTTTATATTGATGGAGATATATTGGTTTATATTGATGGAGATATATTGGTTTATATTGATGGAGATATATTGGTTTATATTGATGGAGATATATTGGTTTATATTGATGGAGATATATTGGTTTATATTGATGGAGATATATTGGTTTATATTGATGGAGATATATTGGTTTATATTGATGGAGATATATTGGTTTATATTGATGGAGATATATTGGTTTATATTGATGGAGATATATTGGTTTATATTGATGGAGATATATTGGTTTATATTGATGGAGATATATTGGTTTATATTGATGGAGATATATTGGTTTATATTGATGGAGATATATTGGTTTATATTGATGGAGATATATTGGTTTATATTGATGGAGATATATTGGTTTATATTGATGGAGATATATTGGTTTATATTGATGGAGATATATTGGTTTATATTGATGGAGATATATTGGTTTATATTGATGGAGATATATTGGTTTATATTGATGGAGATATATTGGTTTATATTGATGGAGATATATTGGTTTATATTGATGGAGATATATTGGTTTATATTGATGGAGATATATTGGTTTATATTGATGGAGATATATTGGTTTATATTGATGGAGATATATTGGTTTATATTGATGGAGATATATTGGTTTATATTGATGGAGATATATTGGTTTATATTGATGGAGATATATTGGTTTATATTGATGGAGATATATTGGTTTATATTGATGGAGATATATTGGTTTATATTGATGGAGATATATTGGTTTATATTGATGGAGATATATTGGTTTATATTGATGGAGATATATTGGTTTATATTGATGGAGATATATTGGTTTATATTGATGGAGATATATTGGTTTATATTGATGGAGATATATTGGTTTATATTGATGGAGATATATTGGTTTATATTGATGGAGATATATTGGTTTATATTGATGGAGATATATTGGTTTATATTGATGGAGATATATTGGTTTATATTGATGGAGATATATTGGTTTATATTGATGGAGATATATTGGTTTATATTGATGGAGATATATTGGTTTATATTGATGGAGATATATTGGTTTATATTGATGGAGATATATTGGTTTATATTGATGGAGATATATTGGTTTATATTGATGGAGATATATTGGTTTATATTGATGGAGATATATTGGTTTATATTGATGGAGATATATTGGTTTATATTGATGGAGATATATTGGTTTATATTGATGGAGATATATTGGTTTATATTGATGGAGATATATTGGTTTATATTGATGGAGATATATTGGTTTATATTGATGGAGATATATTGGTTTATATTGATGGAGATATATTGGTTTATATTGATGGAGATATATTGGTTTATATTGATGGAGATATATTGGTTTATATTGATGGAGATATATTGGTTTATATTGATGGAGATATATTGGTTTATATTGATGGAGATATATTGGTTTATATTGATGGAGATATATTGGTTTATATTGATGGAGATATATTGGTTTATATTGATGGAGATATATTGGTTTATATTGATGGAGATATATTGGTTTATATTGATGGAGATATATTGGTTTATATTGATGGAGATATATTGGTTTATATTGATGGAGATATATTGGTTTATATTGATGGAGATATATTGGTTTATATTGATGGAGATATATTGGTTTATATTGATGGAGATATATTGGTTTATATTGATGGAGATATATTGGTTTATATTGATGGAGATATATTGGTTTATATTGATGGAGGCCCACTTTCCCTCATCTCCCTGCCTCCCCCCGCCCATTTCCATGCAAATCCTTAAGATCTTAAGTGCTTGCGATCGATTCAGACTTACGCTCTTAGCGAATTTACGCTCCTAACCGCTACGTACTATTACTACGCATGCGCAGTTTTGCGAATTTTCTAAGATCTTAAATATACGCTCCTAAGTGCCGTGGAAATCGTATCTCTGAATCAGGCCCATAGTGCTTAACATCACCACGCATGCGAAGTAGCTACTATCAGTAAATTAAGGACGTATGTCGCACAATTACGGAGTTGTGAATCCAGTCCATAATGAGGAGACAAATAATAAATAATAATGAGAAGAACGCATGTCACTGGCTGCAATTCCTTTATTTCAGGAAATCCTGCTGCTGTACTATCCTGTGGAAATCCTGTGATCACAAGTCGGATAGTTGGTGGTACGGACGCCACGGAAGGGGCATGGCCGTGGCAAGTCAGTCTCCGCTACCACGGCTACCATATCTGTGGAGGGTCCCTGATCTCCTCCCAGTGGGTACTGACAGCTGCCCACTGCTTTGAAATGTAAGTTGGCATGACCCAATGACACATAGAAATGTATAGAAGCATAGAATGTGACCACAGATAACAGTCACTTCTCCCATCACTCTAGACAGTATGTCCCTCAATGTAGTATAAGATGTAGGATAGTCTTATATTTATCGTGTTTAACCTGTTCTATTGCCTTAGCCTCTACCACCTCGGAAAGCTTTTCCTCTTATCCACTACTCTTTCAGTGAAGTAAGTTTAAGTTGTAGTTTTTGCTGTTTGTTATCTTGCATTACTCCTGAACTGTCCAATCTGTGTTGTGTACTTTGTTGGTTCAAATCCAATTGCTGCACCATTGTATTCGCAGTGTACACATTGTACACCATCCTGTGAGTGTGTTGTGTCCCATTGGTCCAGTTCCTGTATAGTCGTTGTCCGATATACGATCTTTTCCATATTATTACTGTTAGTCCAGGTCAATTTCCTATAAAGCGTTTCTTGTCTGGATGGTCATATTGGGGTATTGGGTTACATTTCGGGGTGTGCTATTTCCTTGGACTCTTTGGTCTGGATTCACAGTTATGTAGTTTTGGTCTTAGTACGTTGTTTAGAACTGAGCTACTATGCATACGTACTAGCTTATTTATGCTATCTACATACCATTTATGCACGTAGATTGCATAACTCAATCTACATAGAGAAAAGATACGTAGATAGCATAAATAAGCTAGAACTCATGCATAGTAGCTCAATTCTTAAAACAACGTACTAAGACCAAAACTACATAACTGTGAATCCAGACATTGATCTCCTTGCTTTACGTCATTTATTAGTTAACCATTAGTCCAGACACTCTCAAAGTATCATTGGGAATATACGTTTCTAAGGTAAAGGCAGCTTGTTAAAGGTGAAGATCTTCCTTTTCAAAAGGTCCTTCACGCACTAGTGGAAGCCATAACAATACATACAATGCAAAACCTTAGTCATGGTTGCTATTATACTAGTCTTCATTCATCAAGTAGACTGGAAACTAGCTATAACCAAGAAGATTGAGCAGAAAAATTCTTTAATGCCTGTCTGTCTGTCATGTCATCAACAACTAATTACCATTACCCCCTAAAAGGCTGTGCAAGTTTAACTATATGCTGCATACGAAGGTTTAATTTTTAGGTGATTACCATTACCCCCTTAAAGGCTGTGCAAGTTTAACTATATGCTGCATATTAGGGTCTGAGTGTTTGTTTAAAACTTTATTGCACCTTCAATAGGGAGGATCTTGAATGGTGTTAGCAATCAGGGTCTGCACATGTCAGTATTTGTATTTATTAGCTTAGTGTAGGCTGCTAGGCTGTGTGGCTGCTTTAGTGAATACATTTAAAGTGGATCATTTGAAGTGGAGTTTAATGTCGGAGTTACACCGGAGTTAAACAGAGGAAACAGATGAATATTCCGCCCTACAACAACTTTACCAACAACAAACACTGAGGTATTTTATATTTCAATCTGAAACTCCGGCTCTGATGCTGCTTCTGGTGATCGCTGGGATTTCTATTAACCTTGCACTAAATTACTCTGCCCAAATCTTTTATTTTGATATTCATGCTTTCATTATTTTGCACACTTTTTATTTCTTCTGATCCTCTCTCCAGTTATTCCTGACTTTGTCACTTCTTTCTGCCTCCTTCATACTGTCATGGCCCTTGTCTCTCCATCCACCTCCCTCCTATCTTCCACCTTCTACCTCCCCACCCACCCTACTCACCCCATACCCTCTCCCACTCCTCCCTCAGGCTCCCCTTCCCTTCCCATACCCCCCCTTACCCCCTGTCCACCTACCATCCCCCTCTGCTGTACCTTACCTCACTCCTGCAACCTCTTCAATCTAATCCACATCACTCCTGTTCCCTCTCTCCCATTTTCCTGCGCTCCCTGGAATGCCAGATCCATTTGCAACAAGCTCCCTGCCATCCATGACCTCTTCATCTCCAACTCCTGCCACCTTCTCGCCATCACTGAAACCTGGCTCTCCACCTCTGATACTACCTCCACTGCCGCCCTCTCCCTTGCCACCCCTCTCTTCCCTCACT
>WWET01007087.1:27639-53403 GCA_011038615.1 Limnodynastes dumerilii
CCCCCCCCCGCCTCTTTGCCACCCTCAACTCTCTTCTCTCCCCCCTCCTCCCCACCTCCCTCTCTCCATTTCTTTGTTACCTTTTTTACTTCCAAGATTGACTCCATCAGGAGCTCCATCTACTCTACCATCACCTCTCCTCTATCTCAATCTCCACCCTCTCATCCCTTCTCTAGCCACCCACCAATGTCTACCTTCATCTCTAACTCAGCTGAAGAAATCCACTCACTTCTTTTGTCATGCCCTCTGTCAACGTACCCACTTGATCCCATCCCTTCTAATCTTCTCCAGCCTCTCTCTCCACCTGCTTTCATCTTGCCCACCTCTTTAACATATCCCTCTCCTCTGGCTTCTTCCCCTCTCCCTTTAAACACGCTCTTGTTTTCCCCATCCTTAAAAAACCTAACCTTGACCCCATTTCACCCTCCAACTACCGACCCATCTCCCTTCTGTCCTTCACCTCCAAGTTGCTTGAATGGCTTGTTTACAAGCATCTAATTGGGTACCTTGCTGACCACTCCATCCTGGACCCTCTCCAATCTGGGTTCCACCCCCTGCACTCCACTGAAACTGCCCTGACTAAGGTCACAAATGATCTCCTTTCTACCAAATCTAAGGGCCACTTTTCTCTTCTCATCCTTCTGTATCTATCGGCAGCCTTTGACACCATTGATCACCCTCTCCTACTCCACAAACTTCTCTCCCTCGGCCTCTCTGGCACTGTCCATTCCTGGTTCTCCTTCTATCTCTCGGACCACTCCTTCTCTGTAGCAACCCCTAGCTCCTCCTCCCCTACTACTCCTCTTCCCGTTGGCATGCCCCAGGGCTCAGTTCTTTGTCCCCTTCTGTTATCGCTCTACACCTCCTCTCTGGGTGACCCCATCAGCTCCCTTGGCTTTCACTGCCACCTCTATGCCGATGACACTCAAATCTATCTCTCTTCCCCTGACCTCTTCCCCAAAATTCTGTCAAAACTGTCAGATTGCCTCTCGGCCATCTCTACGTGGATGTCTGAGTGTTTTCTCAAGCTTAACATGGATAAAATTGAAATTGTAGTCTTCCCTCCTTCATGTATCCCCTCTACCCTTACTATCTCAATCACTATTGGCGACTCCACCATCTCCTACTCCACCCAAGCTCACTGCCTGTACGTCATCCTGGACTCCTCTCTCTCCTTCACCCCCAACATCCACGCCCTCTCACTGTCCTGCCACTTTCATCTTCACAACATTACTCGCATCAGACCCTTCTTAACAGCAGATGCAACTAAAACACTCATTCACTCTCTTGTTATTGCCTGTCTGGACTACTGCAACATTCTCCTCTCTGGCCTCCCTCTGGTCCATCTCACACCCCTACAATCTAAACTAATGCTGCAGTCAGACTCATCTTTCTCTCCCAACGCACTGCCTCCACCTCCCTTCTCTGTCAATCTCTACACTGGCTTCCTGTCCCTTTCAGAATTCTCTTCAAGCTCCTCAGCACAACTTACAAGACTCTCTCCTCCTTTACTGCTCCCTACCTCTCCTCTCTTATCTCCATCCACACTCCCTCCCAACCCCTCTGCTCTGCTGGTGATCGTCGCCTCAACTCCAACCTGATAACTACCTCTCACTCCCGCATCCAAGACTTCTCCTGGGCTGCCCCTCTCCATTGGAGCAACCTACCACATTCTATCAGGCAATCCAGCACCCTCCAATCCTTCAAACGCTCCCTTAAATCCCACTTCTTTAGGCTAGCCTTCCCTTCCTCCACCTAAGCTTACCTACCCACAAAATCTTTATTCTTCTGTTTATTTGCCCTCTCTCACTTAGCATGTTAGCTTTTATGAGCAGTGTCCTCCTCCCTCCTGTCATCACCCCTCTACCCTGTCCTCATCACTTCCCACCTTTTTCTCTCTACTGTCTATCTGTCTCATTCACCTGCTCCTACACACATATCCAGCATCTATATTTTCCTTACATAATGTTCCGCTATTTTTGTACTTTGTACATGTTTTGTATTCCTTATTGGTGTTTTTATACCCTCTGTTAATTATTGTATTGTATGTGTAACTATTGGCTTTGCTATTGCCTCTGTACGGTGCTGTGGATACCGTGTGGCGCCTTATAAATAAACATTAATAATAATACTCCCTTGTCTATAGCCTAACCCCAAGACCCCCCTCCCCGCAGCCTGACCCTAACCCTCCCTTATAAAGAAATGCTTTCAATGTTTTCAAATGACTTCTTGGAACTGACTATTTCTGGTTTATGATTCTGGTCCATCTTTGTTCATAACAATTAAAATCATCCTTCTTAGACACCACGGGGTTGATCCATAGACTGACAGTAAGGGCAAAACAGGTGTAAGTGTAGACCTAGATGACACCACGATGGGTTGTGAGGGAAGGCAAAATTAGACTGTGAAAGTAGAATTAAAGCTGAAGGTGAAGTTTTCTTGTTCAGCTCAAGTTTACAGATTAAACATAAAGCTCTACAATATGTGAGTTGGATGTGCAAAAACACTTTTTCTCTGCATGAAAGTTCATTTCAACCCATCACATTACAACATGTTTTACCCTTAAAAAAGTGTAAGTGCAGATTTGGATCAGTTCTGTATCTCTGCCATTGACTCCTTCACACTCTTGTTGTTCATAACTTCTGTTTTTTTTGTAGACACGGGGCATTCATACAATCTTCCTACTCTTGTCATATCTACGGACTGGATACAGACTCCTGAATGCTCTCTGTACGTACAGGAGTCTGGCAGTACGAACGAGAGAGGAACGCCCCCTGTCACTCCCCCTGTCACTCCCCCTGTCACGCCCCCCTCTCGTGCTTATACTGCCATAAGCCTGCCTTAACTTAAGCGTGTGGATCAGCGGCCTGTATGACTGCTGATCCGCACAAGTGTGGGATACCCCTCCCCCACTGTACAATTAACATGCTTTCCACGGCCCACCTTAGCGGGTGGAGTGGAAGCACTGACCATTTCTTTTAAAATGGCAACATATGGAACTAAGATCTAAGTACTAACGTAACACTAGCGTAACATCTGGAGGGCTCATGCCAAAACAGGCTACATGCACACCTTGTGTGCATAAGTGGCCTGGCGTCCGTAACTCGTACGTTATTATTTATTTATTAAGAGAATTTTATATAGCGCCAGCATATGATGTAGCACTTTACAATTTTAACAATCGTTATATACATTATTCATTTATCACCATTGGTTCTGAATTACTTGTTTTATTAAATTTCAAATATAAAGAAAACTGAGCAATCTTCATCACACAAGTAAATAGAAAACACTTAGTTGACATTAGTCACACCAAAATAGTGGGGAATCACAAGTGGGCAAAATCAGAAATTACCCTCTTTTTGGAAGCCTGGCTCTAGTCCGTGCACAATAAATTTTGTTTGCATATGCAGTAAAATGCACAGATGATGAATATACTCAAATTTCTTCTCTAATATTCTTATTTCTTCTTACAACTTTATTCTTTTTAGTACAAAGTCTCCAAGTTGTTTCTTTTTTGCTCTTTGAGGTCTAAAAGTCCCTCAGATTACACCATTGTCCTGGGTGAGTACCAGTTGCAAGTCGTCAGCCCGCACCAGATGACATCAACCGTGCAAAATATAACGGTGAACTCGCTCTACAGCGGTGCCGGATCCAATGGAGACATCGCTCTGATCCAACTGTCGGCTCCCATCACCTACACTGAGTACATTCTTCCTGTCTGCCTGCCTCCTGCATCCATGAATTTCCCATCAGGGATGAATTGCTGGGTAACTGGATGGGGAACCATAGGATCTGGTGGTAAGACTCCACATATTACATTTCACAGCAGGAGTTACTGAACTTTATATACTTCTAAGGCAATTACGTAAAGGTGGAAATATATTTTCATTTTCCCTCTTTTTTTAATCACCATTTCGAGGGACTTGGAACACATAGAGATTGGAAAGGCTGTGGGGAGATTCAGAGCTGAATGAATGTATGTTGTCTGTTAGATGCCTGTGATGGCATGTAAATACTCACTGCCGGACACGACAGTGTCGTTCTCCCATGCCGCCTGGCATGTGAACTCCTCCAGCATAACTCTCCTGTAGCATGCCATCATGGGTAGTGTGACTGCATGTAAACAATGCCATGTGAGACCACCACCGCATGTATTCCCAGAAGATGGGCATTCCGTTTCCTTCTCCGCTACTGTTCTTCTGGTTGCTTGGTTACAGCCAGGACAGCAGCCTATCCAGTATGTGGGTATGTAGGCTGATGACCAATTGAATGTCAGCCTCCTGACCATGTTGCCGGTTATGTGTCCTGGTCACACTGAACACACCTGATCTCTTGCCTCAGTCTTTGACTTTGGATAGTGCTTCTCCATTGATTGGTGAGGGATCCCTTGTCTTCCCTGTTATCTTGTCTTCCTGTGTTCAGTGTCTACCTCTCCTGTGCTCCTTGTTTTTCCATTGTGTCTTGTCTTTCCCATTGAGTGTGCCAGCCCTCCTTCCATCTGTGGTGAGTGACTGGAGTGAGTGCCACTGTTTCGGTTATTTGTTGTCTGTTACGTTTTGGCATTTTCACGGTTGCCTATCTTTAGTTTGTTTTTCCTTCTGACAATGTGGGATATTTCTCTCTGTTCTTCCTGCTCTTGGGAGTCCTTGCTTCCCCCCCTCTTGCTTACCTTGGGCTTTGGTTTCTCCACTCTCTCTGGGAGTCTCCTCCAGGGGCCGTCACCTGGTAGGGTTCTGCAGCCCAGTCTGCCCACACTGGAAATCCAGTGAATACCAGGCTCCTAGTTAGACTCCGCACCCTGGCTGCTCTCTCTTGTAACATTGACATCATGTACGTGTTGAAAACTTAGGTGCTTCATAGGTCCAGGCATATAGCACCTTAAAGTGCAACCCAAGATGCGGAGACAGATAGTTGACTTAACTTCAGTGTTTAGGTAGTTGTTATTTTTTAATACTTCAGATGTATCATTTTGTACTTACCCAGCCAACTTAATTACCACTAAGGATGATACTAAGGATGATCATTTGTGCAACTACTGTTGATGCACCATGCAACCACAAAGGATATGCCAGCCTTAAGGAGTGACAATACTAATCTGTCAACAGCTGCAGGGTGCTTATAGACAGCCCTCAGGGTCTTGAAGTGCTGTTTATGATCAACTTCAATGAACAAAAGAGAGGTCCGGCGCTCCATACAAACATTATATAACACTATGTGTCAGCACATACATAAAAAGGAGGTTTAGTTCACAATATAGCTACATTGGGTTTATCACCTGCCCAGCATCAAGGCACCTCCTGTAGGTGAGTCCCTATTCATCTGCTATATGTGTACTCAGAAGGTCTGTATTAAGATATAATCAACTTGTCAGAAGCTGACTGCTTTGTTTGGGGACTGCGTATGAATTCTGAGAGTTGACAGCCAGTTTTGCATGAATTCGCCACTCACCACCAGTGACTGCATTGCGTAAACGCAAGATAGGAAATTGCTTCCTATCCAGAGGTCTGTTGGTGTCCTTACTTTGGCTCCCAACTGTCTGTATGTTTTTACCTGATGATGATGATTATGATGATGATGATGGTACTAATTATGGAGATAATAATAATTATGTCTATGCTTGTGAATATGGAAAGAACTCTGAATTTGCCCTTATATGTGTATTTGTGTGAGCTTTCAACAAAATTTGTTATAACTCAACACCATAACTTAACAATAACAGAGGATTACTACAGAGTGAAATTGTTACAACTCATTCCCTATAATAGCCAATTCAGCTGAGTGGATCTCAATTAAATCTGTTATGATATTTAAATGATTAGAAAATGGAGCAATATAGTTGCACAACCATGAGATTAGGATAGAGTGGGTGGCACTGGTAAAAGAGGTTGTCCCAAAACTAACCAATCAAAACCAACCCTGTGTCGACCTCAATGACCAGGGTAACCCATTGGTCCAAAATGACCTCACCCTATGCTAAAGAGTGACTTAAATCCATAAGAACCCGGAGATTGTGCTGCAACTTGGAAACTCTAAAGGGCTTGATATAATAGTAATGTGATTAATAATTTATTGTTGACTAAAGTCACCCACTTAGCTTGGTGCTGGTGTTGAGCCATTTTAATATTAATTTTATACTATGTAATTTAGGGAGTATTTTATTGCAGTCATTAAGTTTATCTTGTTATGTGTGTTTCCACAGTGAGTCTTCCCTCCCCAATGACCCTTCAGCAGGTGATGGTGCCACTTATCAACACCAGCGCCTGTGACCAGATGTATCACATCAACTCCGGCATTAGCTCCAGTGAGCAAATCGTCCCCAGCGATCAGATCTGTGCCGGGTACCAGGCTGGACAGAAGGACTCTTGTCAGGTAGGTCCTTCATATCTTCCATCATAAAAGCTTTTGTTCCACAATAGTTGAAATAACTTACTTTCAAAATAATGAGAAAATAAAAATGTAATTTATAAGAAACTCCTCAATGTGTTAGAAAACAAATAAAAAGTCACTGAACTAAAATCTTAATAGAAAATCTCCCCAAACTCCCACTATTTCTCCTGGTTTATTCTTGTTGTGGCGTTAACTCCTGGAATGCTGAGCAGTTGACTTCTCCTTGATCTGTGTAAACTGGTGGTAAGGGACTCAATTAAGGTGAATTGTGGAAAAAGTGTTATCTTAATGTTTTCAGGAGAAGGGAAATTCATTTACTGGTAACTATGAAGGGAGGTCGGGCATTTTTTCAGGTCTGGATGAGGCTCTCTCTGTGCACCTATCCTGGACCCCTGACTTCCGGATCAGAACATTTAGGGTATTTTCCGACTGTTGTACACACATATATTTAAGGGGTTGATGCAAACACATTGACGTCAGTATTACAGGTTAACGATCAGCATCTGAGTGGTCCGGTAACTGGTATAGATATGTATCAGCTTTCAAGGCTTTCTGGTTTATTATCATATTTTGGCAAAAATACCAACATTTCTATGATTTAATTATACCCTTAACAGTGTGTCCAGGTAAATCAACCAACTGCTGTTAAAAAACATTGTCACTTTAACACTGGGTTTTCCGACTATCCCACAATATCCGGTAGACTCACAAAATATCTCCCGGTATCCTGGGTGGGCCGGCAAATCTCCCAAAAAGGGCTTGAGGCCGTGAGTTTATGCAAATCACGGCCTCAGGTGGTGCCTGTCAATACTCTAATTCCTTGTGTAACTAGGTTAAAGGCCGTAACTGGTGGTGTCCGATAGGGGCGTCTGCCCAGGGTGCAAAATTTACGGGGGCACCAGTAATTAATATTTAAGGTTAAATTGGCTTGGAATTCAGCGTCAAGGGGTACCATTTTTCCTTTTTGCCCTTGGTGTTAAAATGTCTAGTTAAAATGTCTGGGGCTTGATAGCGTAATTTGCCTCATCAAATTCCCCCCCAATCCCCAGTAACACTATGAATAGTATTGATTCATCGTGTTACTGATGATGAGAAAAGGAGGAGCTTTAGGGCGTGATTTGTCAGTAACCCTGAAATCTTAGGCTGCCTCATCAGACTACTTCACATATACCACACTATTATCAGCACAACTCTTACTTATACCATTCCCCAGTCATTGTTTATCCGCTTCTAGTGCAGCTTCTACTTTTTCTACAACTATTTGGGATCTTTTTACTAACCTGGTATAGAAAGTTGTAGAGGAAACATAGATATATCCAAGACTTTCTGCTTTAGTATGAGCCAGAAAAGTCTAGAACATTTTACCACTGTTGCTGCTCTGCTCATCTCTGCAGCGCCCTCTACTGAATCCTCCACAACTAACACCTTATCTTCAACACAATTATGGTATAAGGTTACCAGTAAAACAATATGTAAGGGTGGTTTTATTTACTTGCCACTTTTTCAAAATGCTATATTTAAGCGGCTACATCAGCAATAGTGGAACCATCCGAATGTGTTGCTCAGGGTTCCTATTACAAAAGAATCCAAACTCTGGATCTGAAAGCAGTTATTAGAAGGGGTGTTAAAACAGGAAAGGGGAGAGGAGAACGTTTTCCTCCCCCCAAATGCAAAGGGGGTAGCAAATGCAACGTGCAAAATACATTAAAAATGTCAAAATGTATTATCCATTAAAATGTAGGATGGGAAGATTGTAGTCAATAAAGAAAGGAAATGGTCAATAAAGCTTTAAAAATACCTCATCGCTCATTCTTTTGATCATTTCTAAACTCTGTTCCCTACGCGGGCACACAATGATAAGTATGCCTTATAGCAGTATATTTATGTATATTTATACAGATTTTTTTACATATAATGCATGTAATACAATAGAACTACAGATACCAGCATCATAAAGAGAGTTCTCTAATTCTCTTACAACAATGATGTTGCAGGGAGACTCTGGTGGGCCGCTGGTCTGTAACATTCAAGATTCTTGGTATGAAGTCGGCATTGTAAGTTGGGGTGATCAGTGCGCTCTTCCTAACCGGCCCGGAGTCTACACTTATGTTCCTGTCTACACCAACTGGATCATCTCCTATGGTGCTACCAAAGGTAACTAAGTGGAAGTTGGATAAAGTTGCTGTGGCTTTAAAACACAACGGGCCGTATTCAGAGATCCGTTTTTGACTAAAGTTCTGTGCATATTTTTAGAATCTGATCAACTGCGCATGGCGTAGTAACTTTTATACGCCGTTAACATAGCCTATACACGCAGAAATGCCTAAGGGACGGACTTGTGAATCGGGCGTAGGAAAAATCCACACCTAAGTGTGACGGAAATATACGCACGGAAGGATTAGCATAGAAATGGGCGGGGGCAGGCATGTAAATGATGGAAAGTGGGCGCGATTACAGATATATGGCCGGAATTATACGCACGGACGACACATATGCTCAGAAGTGAGTGCGGCTAGTTAGGGCAAGTCAATGCAGGTCTAAGTCTACGTCCGCACGAGGAAAGCAAGGGGAGTGACTGGGGTTTTGGTAGGTGTAACCTGCTCCGTCTTGCTCCGTCCGTGTGTATATTTGCGGCCCGATCGCCAGACGGATCACTGAATATGGCCCAACATGATGAATTCAAAATACAAAGGAATTTGCAAACAAAAAATAGAATAACCAAAGCAGAAGAGAGTGTGAATGACTGGTACCAGCCCAGGAGCTTCACTGGGATAGCCTGTCATCCAATGGGCAGACTGGGGCAATATAGACACAAAGAACAGGGCTGTAAGGGACAGCATTGCAAGTAGCAGGTTGCCGGGACACTAGTCAGTTTTCAACAGGTCAAGGATTTGACAGCGGATTCCCAATTTATCTAGTGGCCATTCCTCTTGCTCAGGCAAGGGACAGGATCCTACCTTCCAATTTCCAACCCATTCTTTTGAGGATCCTGATCTATACTGATATTTCAGCCAATGTGCATCGGCATTCACAAAAAGCGCTGGTTTTACAATCCTAGTGATTGGAAATTGGTCCTTTTATATAATCTGGATCTGAATCAATGTTATTGGTGCAGAGAGTTTTTTCTTTGAATTAGGACTTTCCTGAATGTGTGTCTAACCACAGACTCCCACACAGAAATGTCTAAAACAGATTTATGCCTCGGATCATAGGTCTGTGTGTGTGAATAGAGTGAGATATAATCAATATCTATAATTCATTGGTTGCTTCTACTTCCAAGATATCTATGAAAAATAATTTAAGCCTCAATTATAGATCTATGATACAGGCAGAAATTACAGGAAATATGGAATATTACCTTCAGTGATTATTTATTAATACTTTCCATTATATCCATCTATATCAGTATACGCCACTGCAGCCCAAGCAGCCTGTGGAGTTCCATTGATCAGCAGTCGAATAGTTGGTGGTACAGATGCTGTTGATGGAGCTTGGCCTTGGCAAGTCAGTCTTCGGGCCAATGGCTCACATACTTGTGGTGGGTCCCTCATATCCAGACAGTTCATTCTGACAGCTGCTCACTGCTTTGGGTAAGTTTCTCTCTCTGGGTGTAGAGGGTTCTATGACCCATGACTTTGATTATAGAGATGTCTCTGCTACATCCTCAGGACCAATGTCTAGTGTAGAATTTACTGGATTCAAAGAAAATGACAACACGCCAGCTACTAAATACATAACCATTCTACTGGAACGCATTCCAACCAATCCAGACTTAGGAGCAATGGACCAGAGACAGACTTTAGAATATACCCCAACCTCTGTGCTTTTCTATCTGGTTATGGCCTCTGTTTTCTAGCTTATGTAAGGGTTCATCTAACTGATTGGAAAGCATTATTACTTATGGAGACATAAGAGGATTTACACCTCACATAGACGGGTTGGCTTGAGTTTGAATGTGAGTGTTCCATGTACATCCTCTTGGCTGTAAGAAGTCTCTTCATGTGAGTGGGAACAGTTACAAAGCAACATCTGCATATTATGCTCTGGGATTCCAACACATTACAATCAGAAGTCTGGATCTACCCAGACTAGACCTATAGATAGACCTAGCAGCTTTTTTGCATTCTGTTGTCACAAAGGAGGGTTCTTGCCTAAAGGACATGTTTACCATGTCTTATGGCCTAAAGGACAAGGCTGCCCAGCCCACAGAGCCAGAACTTACGCTTGTTGGCCAGGCCAAGACCTCAGTAATTACAGTTTGGCCTGAGATTCCATTGAGTTTTGCCCATCCTGAAGCACCTGCAAGTAAACTGCAAGTTAGCCTTGATGGCAACACTGATGAGTATGAAACGCTGGAGAAGCAATGTCTGGAAGGGCATTTAGACACTTCAGCCTAGCCTATAATGGCAACATTTCAAATCTGATGGTGACAACATTGTTGACCTTAACTCTGTAGTCTTTAGAAGGTCCAAACCTTGTGGTCGTTAATGCTTCACTCCATTCCTAGTCTGCCGCTGAGCAGAAAGCGCAAAGGAACCCAGGACTGCTAATGGTTCTGTACAAAGAGTTCTAATAAGGTGCAGAGAACATATGAAACAAATAAAGTGATTTGTTGTCTTTGTTATCATTAAGGCATCTGGAATTGGAGGGATTATGTCAGGATCAGATCCCGAGTTAATTCCAGGATCTGTTAAGGACATGTTGTGTTCCTCTTCCTTCCACCAGGACTGCAGCAGCTTGATTTCCACCATCAAGTACTGCAGCAGTTAAAATATCTCTAGTCTTCATTGCCTCAGTTGTGCTGTGAAGAGTCTTCTATCCTGCACTAGGTGTAAGGCTCCCTGTGAATGTGGATATGTCTTGTTTTTGCTGTTAGGTTGGACATTTCTGCACCAGTTTATATATTCTCCCACTTATACCAACCCAAGCTCTCACCTAACCTGAGATTCCTTTCTTTGGACCAGATCTAGAGCTACTCTGGGCCTCTGTCCGTAAGTATGGCCAGTGCAGCTCTGGTGCACTCCCCCCTACACTCCCCCTGTCTAAGCGTGGTTACACTCGGTCATGCCGGCTGAAGGCTACCCTAACTTCAGCCGGCATAACCAAGTGTAATTATGCTCAGACAGGAGCATAATCAGTGAAACCCTGCCCTCCCTTCCTAATTTCCCTTCCTCCCCCCGCCTACCTTCCGTAACTACGTAGTTTGGGCAAGAACCCACCTTTGTGACAGCACGCTCCTTCGTCCGTAACTATATTGTAGTATATTGTAGTTACGGATGCCCAATCTAAATCATTGATTACGCCTGGCAACATCTGCCTGGTGCATGTGCAGAACGGCAATTATACCGTTCTTATGCACACGGCCGCCGTAACAACGACTGCGGTCATAAGTCTGCATCTGCCTCTTTGTCACAATATCAGGGGCATTCACCAGGACTGAAACCTGCTGGAGCACCATTGAATACCAGGCTCTTTGTTAGACCCCATGCTCTGTGAGCTATCTCAGACTGGTCTGTTTTAGGGCTGCTTGGAAATTCCATCTCTTAAGAATCAGAGGATTTAGTCCAATTCATCTAAAGCAGACAAATACATTATTAAAATATCTAAAAATGTCATAACAGGATTTTATGTCCATTACACAGTTGGTGCTGACCAATTTCTATACTTGACTCTACTTCTAGATGTTATAATAGAACATTTAGTCAACATGCTGCGGCTTGGCTTTGATCTGTCACTAGAGAACTCATTGACATGATAACATTAACATATATTTGTTAGTTTAGATCTGAGCTTAGCATGAATTACATTGTAATAAAAAAAAAAGATGAGATTTATAAAAATACACAACAGTTGTTTTCTTAAACACAGAGTAAATATTTCTTTTGTTTGGCTTCGTTATTTAGGTCTACAAACATATCAGAGTACTCAGTTGCTCTTGGAGAGTACCAGCTACAGAACAACAGTGCTCATAAGTTTATATCCGATGTAGAGAGCATAACCATTTACCCAAATTACGTCAGTGTACAGACTGGCAAAGACATCGCCCTGGTGAAACTGACCAGTCCTATCAACTACACCCAATACATTCTCCCCGTGTGTCTGCCTTCACCGTCTATGACCTTCCCATCTAACATGAGCTGTTGGGTGACTGGATGGGGGAATACGGGCAATAAAGGTAATACTAGACATAGAGGGATTCAGATAAAGTAACTTGCTTCTTTCATGCATGTAGGCAATTAGAATACTTGATGATTTTCCATATACTGTGCCCACCAGATGTGGGCGGAGAGGGACAAACTAATCTAATGCTGGGTACACGGTGTTACCTGACATTGTATAGTGTGTATCTGCTTTAGTCAAAGCCATGATGGGACCTTCTTGATGTCAGTTGTGTTAATAGCAGAAGATCTCACTCTTATTTGATGCTATGATTATTCAGGAAAGTGTCCTGTGTTATCCTATGGAGTAAGCATGGTTTCATCTCTCCTCAGTGAATCTGCCTGATCCAGGGACTCTGCAGCAGCTAATGGTCCCTCTTATCAACAACAGCGCATGTGACCAAATGTACCACATCAACTCCAGCAGCAGCGACACAGACACAATCATTCCCAGTGACCAGATCTGTGCCGGATACCAGGCTGGAAACCAGGATTCCTGCCAGGTATGTCATCAGATGTATTTATCCCTTAGTACTACACTCAAACAGTAAAGCGATAAACTACATGCCACCAGTTCATTATATGCCACACTATAATGCCCCCAAATCTTCTGATGCCCAACTATGGAGTCAGAAGGAAAAGAGGCCTTGAACCATGCAATCCTCTGGCTGGGCAGCTGACAAGGTGGTGGCACCGTCTGCCACCAAATACCTCACAAACATTTTTTGGTGTGTTTGTGGTTTTTGTGCTGAGTACCATGTACTTTTTGACTCTCACCCCATCAAATCATTTCTTTGTTTCTGTTGATTAAGTCCCTCTGTCAAGTCTGTTGCTTGTTAAATTTTATCAATCAAGATGCTCTTGTTAATTAATATCTTGTGTTCTTATGTGACTCTTTATCTAACATACTATAAGTTCGTCTGAGGTTCTGGTATCTTGTTACTAACAGAAACATAGAAAGTGACGGCAGATAAGAGCCACATGGCCCACCCAGTCTTCCTAGTTGTTTATTTAAAGCTTTACTGACCCTAATTACCCTCAACTTATTTTGAGATTCAGGATATTCTTATATTTATCCCGATCATGTTTAAACTATTCTGTTGTGTTACCCTCTACCACCTCAGATGGGAGGTTATTCCCCCTATCTATCACCCTTTCAGTGAAATGATTTTTCTGCACGTTTCTTCTGAACCTTTTACCCTCTAGTATATGCACATGTCCTCATGTTCTATTACACCTCTTCCCTTCCTGTACCTGTCACCCTCCAGGTAACACACATGTCCTTATGTTCTATTACACCTCTTCTTTTATATAATGTCCCCTCCTGAAAGGTCACCCTCCATGTTATACACATGTCCTTATGTTCTGTTACACCTCTTCCTTTATATAATGTCCCTCCTGTACCTGTCACCCTCCAGTATATACACATGTCATATAATAAAAGGGGGGGGGGGGGGATTGCGGACCCTTGTTAGACCCTTAATTTTTTTTAGGAAACTTAATGGAGAAAATGTCCTTCCTGCCTTTTTCAGGATACACAATACCTCATGTTAGTTTGCTTAGTTTGTATGATCTGTTTTCTATATTTTTATTATCTCAAACATTTTTCCTCATTGTGTTGAATAAATAAACACAAATAATCTATTTTTCCACTTATGAATCTATATGAATATAAGTGTTGCATGAGTGAGAAGAGAAGAGAAGTGTTACATGAGTGAGAAGAGAAGTGTTACATGAGTGAGAAGAGAAGGGAAGAGAAGTGTTACATGAGTGAGAAGAGAAGAGAAGTGTTACATGAGTGAGAAGAGAAGTGTTACATGAGTGAGAAGAGAAGAGAAGTGTTACATGAGTGAGAAGAGAAGTGTTACATGAGTGAGAAGAGAAGATAAATGTTACATGAGTTAGAAGAGAAGAGAAGAGAAGTGTTACATGAGTGAGAAGAGAAGAGAAGTGTCACATGAGTGAGGAGAGAAGAGAAGTGTTACATGCGTGAGAAGAGAAGATAAATGTTACATGAGTGAGAAGATAAGATGAATGTTACATGAGTGAGAAGAGAACTGTTATATGAGTGAGAAGAGAAGTGTTACATGAGTGAGAAGAGAAGAGAAAAGAAGAGAAGTGTTACATGAGTGAGAAGAGAAGGGAAGAGAAGTGTTACATGAGTTAGAAGAGAAGGGAAGAGAAGTGTTACATGAGTGAGAAGAGAAGAGAAGTGTTACATGAGTGAGAAGAGAAGGGAAGAGAAGTGTTACATGAGCGAGAAGAGAAGTGTTACATGAGTGAGAAGAGAAGGGAAGATACGTGTTACATGAGTAAGAAGAGAAGGGAAGAGAAGTGTTACACGAGTGAGAAGAGAAGTGTTACATGAGTGAGAAGAGAAGAGAAGTGTTACATGAGTGAGAAGAGAAGTGTTACATGATTTAGAAAAGAAGAGAAGTGTTACATGAGTGAGAAGAGAAGAGAAGAGAAGTGTTACATGAGTGAGAAGAGAAGAAAAGAGAAGTGTTACATGAGTGAGAAGAGAAGAGAAGTGTTACATGAGTGAGAAGAGAAGAGAAGTGTTACATGAGTGAGAAGAGAAGTGTTCCAGGATACTGTTTGTGGCTTGATCCACTGCTATATTTATATGTACATTTTCATTCCGTTTTGTAAATTGTTGCCATCTCTTACAACAAAGAGGACAACTTGTGCATATAGACCAGAAGAAGTTATACAGCAAGTTATACCAAACGTTTCTATGTCAGGAGGAATATTTAGATGCATGAGGCGTGTAGCGATTCAATCATTCTACTCAGTCCTGTGTAGCAGCTCCAAACACAAACACATTGCAATGGTCTTCACACAGGAGCTTTGTGTATTAAACAGTAAAACTGGGAACATATCTGTGTCTCTACAACTGCAGGAAGGGGGGGGATTAAACCTTAAGTGTAATCACCAGGGGGACTGCTGGGACTTTTGTCCCAGGCCTATAGATATGGGGCCCAACAATACTCACCTTAGCTGTCCAGCAGCAGGTATGGGTGCTGTCCTACGACTACTACTTGCTGTTGAAGAGCTGTAGCAGGCTGCACAGCAGAGGGCCGATACACAGGGGAGGAGTTCCCAGCACCAGGGCCCTCTGTGCATTATAACTATAGGTCACATAGTGGACGGCAACACGTAGCCTGTGTCCTGGGCCCAAAAAATCCTGGTTATCAGAATGGATAATGTGGATCTGTGATTATAGCCAGCGTTCGGGTTCACACATTCCTGCGTTCATGGCAATAACAATAGAATCTTCTAGACTTCAACATTGCTGCCATTGACATATGCTACATAAACAAGTCACCGATCTGTTTATATTGCATAGACGCCCGATGCTGCATACAGTGAGGAATTTGTCTCTGAATGCGGGATGGGCCAACTTACCATGGTTACAAGATGCGCATGGGTGATGGGTATAGCTATAGCAATCATTCAGTGCAGACGACTGTACGAGCCAGTATTCCACACACACAGCATTCTGTGCTGAATACTTAAGGTAGGGCATAGGAATCGTAAATCCTGTCTGCACTGTTCTCCGATGTGCAGAAGTTTGAATAGCAAATTAATATGCTGTTAAGTGTGGATGTGGTCTACCATGTTTAAAGTGGTCAAATCAATAGAGCCAGATGGGATAAATCCTAAAATACTAAAAGAACTTAAAGGACTGCTGGTAAAACCATTAAAGCAGAAAGATTCAACCAGGCCCTGATTCCCATATATTAACGTCCGTATCTTGGCTTTTTTTTGGAGCTTTGCGCATGCACGAGCTAAATGTTATGCAAAGGAACTCATTATGCACAAAGTTCATCTCTGTACCTAGCGACATCTGAAAGAAGGGGCTTGTCAGTAGTCCATAAGAAGGAAGTTACGAAAAGTGGGGATTGGATTGGCCAAGTATCTCCTCTCTGCTGTCACTTTCTATGTTTCTATATTTAGATGTTGGTGATTACCTCATATGGCATGGTTTAAACCAATGTTCACCTAGTTGTCTGTTGCTATGGTAATCACCTTTATTGAAGCAAAAAATGTTTTTTAAACATCGGATAATTCATTAAATTCAGGTAAGAATGACAGTTGGAAGTACAGAAGCGGAGTATTGTGTGTCTAATGGAATGGGTCATGTTGGAGGGTCTTAGTAATATCGTAGCAATATTGGCATAAAAAATTTCCATTCGAATGCGCTACTTGTGTATTTTGGAATATAATGCATTAATAAGTATGGGGGCACAATATTGATTAATAAGTATCAGGGTACAGTATTGATTAATAAGTATTGGGGCACAGTATTGATTAATAGGTATTGGGGCACAGTATTGATTAATAGGTATTGGGGGCACAATATTGTTTAATAGGTATTGGGGCACAATATTGTTTAATAAGTATGGGGGCACAATATTGATTAATAAGTATGGGGGCACAATATTGTTTAATAAGTATCAGGGCACAATATTGATTAATAAGTATCAAAGCACAATATTGAGTAATAAGTATCAGGGCACAATACTGATTAATATGTATGGGGGCACAATATTGTTTAATAAGTAATAAGTAATGGGGCATAATATTGATTAATAGGTATTGGGGCACAATATTGATTAATAAGTATTGGGACACAATATTGTTTAATAAGTATGGGGGCACAATATTGATTAATAAGTATTGGGGCACAATATTGATTAATAAGTATCAGGGCACAGTATTGATTAATAGGTATTGGGGCACAATATTGATTATTAAGTATCAGGGCACAATATTGATTAATAAGTAAGGGGAAAAAATATTGATTAATAAGTATCGGGCACAATATTGATTATTAAGTATCAGGGCACAAAATTAATAATATTGGGGCACAATATTGATTATTAAGTATCAGGCACAATATTGATTAATACATATCAGGGCACAATATTGCTTAATAGGAGTAATTTTATCATTATGTGCACACATTTTAATTGTGGTTTATAATAATTGTAGTTGTGGTACTAAAAGTCACAGCATGCCTGCAACACATGGGCCTTCTAGTACTATATGCAATAGCATGCTAAGGGTTAACAGAATCCATGCTATATATTTTTTTTACATTGTTATTATACTATAATAGAAGAAATAGCGTTCCGCTGGACAGGTTTGTCTACATTTCTGAACTTATCATAAGACTACAACTAAAGCACAATAGTAGATCAGACAGTGACAGAGTGATCACCTCCGATTCCCCATTCACAGTTATAATCCGCTGTAAGGAGACACTGAGAAGACATTACTCTGATATATGATGAGGAACATTATCTGTGTCCTGAGTCTGCTCCTGGTATCTGGTGAGTGGCTTTACTTCACCGTCCTTCTATCAATTGTGGTATTTAGATCACTGTATGGTGAAAAACGTTCTAGGGGGGGCAGGAGAGAGAGAGATGAGATAGATAGATAGATAGATAGATAGATAGATAGATAGATAGATAGATAGATAGAGATAGATTTGCAAATAAACAAAATTAAAAAATAATCATAACAAGAGTAAAGGAAAAAAATAATATTGTCCTGACACTAAACTATTGGATACTGGACATAGTTGGCTCAGTTAGAATATTGAGGCAAATTATCATACACAGTTAAAGTAATAGGGGTAGATCAAGAACTACGTTTGCCGTACGTTTATTCGCGTAGCGTATTTTCGTGCGCGTAAATTCGTTACACTCCCCTCGGCACACCCCTTGAACGTACGTATTTTGTCAAGATACGCTTTCCAAACCCTACCTTAACTTTTTCCAACGTAACCGCAGTGATCCGCACACGTACATATGGACTAGACGAATTTACGCAGCTAAGCACGCCCATACTGTACACTTTAAATACAACCCCCCGCCTACTTCACGTATTTCAGACGTATTTTGGACTCACGTAAAATTGGCACGCCCACACGTAAGTATTTACGTGACACATATGTGAATGGCCCCTTACGTTCACATTTACGATATGTTAATGTGCGTATTTTCTATGGTGCGCATGCGCAGAACGTACAAAACCGTGATTTTACGTGTCCGCTACGCGTAAATTCGCTCCGAATCGTTGTTCTGGATCAGGCCCATAAAGAGTAACACATTCATGTCCAAATCTTTGTTTCTTATTATGTATAATTTTGTAACTGATTTAGGGAAAAGGAGAAAACATTTCTGTCTGTTTTTCTGAAATGGGCGGGGGCAGGCATGTAAATGATGGAAAGTGGGCACGATTACAGATATACGCACGGGCGACACATATGCTCAGAAGTGAGTGCGGCTAGTTAGGGCAAGTCAATGCAGGTCTAAGTCTACGTCCGCACGAGGAAAGCAAGGGGAGTGACTGGGGTTTTGGTAGGTGTAACCTGCTCCGTCTTGCTCCGTCCGTGTGTATATTTGCGGCCCGATCGCCAGACGGATCACTGAATATGGCCCAACATGATGAATTCAAAATACAAAGGAATTTGCAAACAAAAAATACAATAACCAAAGCACTGGGGTAATACAGACACAAAGAACAGGGCTGTAAGGGACAGCATTGCAAGTAGCAGGTTACCGGGACACTAGTCAGTTTTCAACAGGTCAAGGATTTGACAGCGGATTCCCACTTTATCGAGTGGCCATTCCTCTTGCTCAGGCAAGGGACAGGATCCTGTCTGAGGCTGTGTGAAAACAAATTGATTTCAACTGTGCTGAGGATGGTATAAGGGTTGATGAGAGCAAAGTCCGTTTAAGGTATTAGTCTTTGTTCAGATGCCCAAATAGTGAAGTAAAAAGTCTTATAGTGTGATCCTCCTCAGGATACGTAGGGAGCGCACATGAATAAATAAATAAATAAATAAAGCAAGTGTTAGCTATAATAGTGGTTGCGAAACATAAAATAAATTAAAATAAATAAACCTATTAATTAAAAAGGGTAAATTTATTATGCAATCAAAATAACCTAAATAATATAGAGTATAGATCCAATCATAAAATGTAAATTGATCATTAAAATACAATTTAATTGGAAACCTTAAAAAGACCCCTAGGGTCCATTATATAATAAATTGACCATAGGGGTCTTGGTTTCCAATTAAATTGTATTTTAATGATCAATTTACATTTTATGATTGGATCTATACTCTATATTATTTAGGTTATTTTGATTACATAATAAATTTATCCTTTTTAATTAATAGGTTTATTTATTTTAATTTAATTTAATTTATGTTTCGCAACCACTATTATAGCTAACACTTGCTTTATTTATTTATTTATTTATTCATGTGCGCTCCCTACGTATCCTGAGGAGGATCACACTATAAGACTTTTTACTTCACTATTTGGGCATCTGAACAAAGACTAATACCTTAAACGGACTTTGCTCTCATCAACCCTTATACCATCCTCAGCACAGTTGAAATCAATTTGTTTTCACACAGCCTCAGACAGGATCCTGTCCCTTGCCTGAGCAAGAGGAATGGCCACTCGATAAAGTGGGAATCCGCTGTCAAATCCTTGACCTGTTGAAAACTGACTAGTGTCCCGGTAACCTGCTACTTGCAATGCTGTCCCTTACAGCCCTGTTCTTTGTGTCTATATTGCCCCAGTCTGCCCATTGGATGACAGGCTATCCCAGTGAAGCTCCTGGGCTGGTACCAGTCATTCACACTCTCTTCTGCTTTGGTTATTCTATTTTTTGTTTGCAAATTCCTTTGTATTTTGAATTCATCATGTTGGGCCATATTCAGTGATCCGTCTGGCGATCGGGCCGCAAATATACACACGGACGGAGCAAGACGGAGCAGGTTACACCCACCAAAAAATCCAGTCACTCCCCTTCCTTTCTCAGTGCGGACGTAGACTTAGACCTGCATTGACTTGCCCTAACTAGCTGCACTCATTTCCGACCTTATGTGTCTTAGGTGCGTATATTTCCGGCCCTATAACTGTAAGCACACCCACTTTCCATCATCTAAATACCTCCCCTCGCCCATTTCTATGCAAATCCTTCGGTGCGTATATTTCCGTCGCACTTAGGTGCGGATTTTTACACGGCCGATTCACAAGTCCGTCCTTTAGCCATTTCTGCACTTATCCTCTACGTTGACAGTGAATAAAAGTTACTACACATGCACAGTTGATTTGCAATCGATACTAAAAATACGCACGGAACTTTAGTAAAAAACGGATAACTGAATACGATCTATGAACTCCATATGTAGTAAGATCCAATGCGTATCTTCTACCGCGTGCATGCACAGATTGCTAAAAACACGAATTTATACACACTCCATGGAGCTTGGCCTTGGCAAGTCAGTCTTCGGGCCAATGGCTCACATACTTGTGGTGGGTCCCTCATATCCAGACAGTTCATTCTGACAGCTGCTCACTGCTTTGGGTAAGTTTCTCTCTCTGGGTGTAGAGGGTTCTATGACCCATGACTTCGATTATAGAGATGTCTCTGCTACATCCTCAGGACCAATGTCTAGTGTAGAATTTACTGGATTCAAAGAAAATGACAACACGCCAGCTACTAAATACATAACCATTCTACTGGAACGCATTCCAACCAATCCAGACTTAGGAGCAATGGACCAGAGACAGACTTTAGAATATACCCCAACCTCTGTGCTTTTCTATCTGGTTATGGCCTCTGTTTTCTAGCTTATGTAAGGGTTCATCTAACTGATTGGAAAGCATTATTACTTATGGAGACATAAGAGGATTTACACCTCACATAGACGGGTTGGCTTGAGTTTGAATGTGAGTGTTCCATGTATGTCCTCTTGGCTGTAAGAAGTCTCTTCATGTGAGTGGGAACAGTTACAAAGCAACATCAGCATATTATGCTCTGGGATTCCAACACATTACAATCAGAAGTCTGGATCTACCCAGACTAGACCTATAGATAGACCTAGCAGCTTTTTTGCATTCTGTTGTCACAAAGGAGGGTTCTTGCCTAAAGGACATGTTTACCATGTCTTATGGCCTAAAGGACAAGGCTGCCCAGCCCACAGAGCCAGAACTTACGCTTGTTGGCCAGGCCAAGACCTCAGTAATTACAGTTTGGCCTGAGATTCCATTGAGTTTTGCCCATCCTGAAGCACCTGCAAGTAAACTGCAAGTTAGCCTTGATGGCAACACTGATGAGTATGAAACGCTGGAGAAGCAATGTCTGGAAGGGCATTTAGACACTTCAGCCTGGCCTATAATGGCAACATTTCAAATCTGATGGTGACAACATTGTTGACCTTAACTCTGTAGTCTTTAGAAGGTCCAAACCTTGTGGTCGTTAATGCTTCACTCCTATCCTAGTCTGCCGCTGAGCAGAAAGCGCAAAGGAACCCAGGACTGCTAATGGTTCTGTACAAAGAGTTCTAATTAGGTGCAGAGAACATATGAAAACAATAAAGTGATTTGTTGTCTTTGTTATCATTAAGGCATCTGGAATTGGAGGGATTATGTCAGGATCAGATCCCAAGTTAATTCCAGGATCTTTTAAGGACATGTTGTGTTCCTCTTCCTTCCACCAGGACTGCAGCAGCTTGATTTCCCCCATCAAGTACTGCACCAGTTAAAATATCTCTAGTCTTGATCGCCTCAGTTGTGCTGTGAAGAGTCTACTATCCTGCACTAGGTGTAGGTCACTAAAAGGCTTCCTGTAAATGTGGATATGTCTTGTTTTTGCTGTTAGGTTGGACATTTCTGCACCAGTTTATATATTCTCCCACTTATACCAACCCAAGCTCTCACCTAACCTGAGATTCCTTTCTTTGGACCAGATCTAGAGCTACTCTGGGCCGCTGTCCGTAAGTATGGCCAGCGCAGCTCTGGTGCACTCCCCCTGACACTCCCCGTCTAAGCGTAGTTACACTTGGTTACGCCGGCTGAAGGCTACCCTAACTTCAGCCGGCGTAACGAAGTGTTATATACGCTCAGACAGGAGCGTAATCAGTGAAACCCTGCCCTCCCTTCCAAATTTTCCTCCCCCCGCCTACCTTTCGTAACTACAACGTAGTTTGGGCAAGAACCCTCCTTTGTGACAGCACGCTCCTTCGTCCGTAACTATATTGTAGTATATTGTAGTTACGGATGCCCAATTTGGGGAACTCTAAATCATTGATTACGACCTGGCAACATCTGCCTGGCGCATGCGCAGAACGGCAATTATGCCGAAACAACGACTGTGGTCATAAGTCTGCATCTGCCTCTTTGTCACAATATCAGGGGCATTCACCTGGACTGAAACCTGCTGGGGGTCTGCAGGCAAGTCCATTCCCACCATCAGGAGCACCATTGAATTCCAGGCTCTTTGTTAGACCCCATGCTCTGTGAGCTATCTCAGACTGGTCTGTTTTAGGGCTGCTTGGAAATTCCATCTCTTAAGAATCAGAGGATTTAGTCCAATTCATCTAAAGCAGACAAATACATTATTAAAATATCTAAAAATGTCATAACAGGATTTTATGTCCATTACACAGTTGGTGCTGACCAATTTCTATACTTGACTCTACTTCTAGATGTTATAATAGAACATTTAGTCAACATGCTGCGGCTTGGCTTTGATCTGTCAGTAGAGAACTCATTGACATGATAACATTAACATATATTTGTTAGTTTAGATCTGAGCTTAGCATGAATTACATTGTAATTAAAAAAAAAGATGAGATTTATAAAAATACACAACAGTTGTTTTCTTAAACACAGAGTAAATATTTCTTTTGTTTGGCTTCGTTATTTAGGTCTACAAACATATCAGAGTACTCAGTTGCTCTTGGAGAGTACCAGCTACAGAACAACAGTGCTCATAAGTTTATATCCGATGTAGAGAGCATAACCATTTACCCAAATTACGTCAGTGTACAGACTGGCAAAGACATCGCCCTGGTGAAACTGACCAGTCCTATCAACTACACCCAATACATTCTCCCCGTGTGTCTGCCTTCACCGTCTATGACCTTCCCATCTAACATGAGCTGTTGGGTGACTGGATGGGGGAATACGGGGAATGAAGGTAAGACTCCACGCAGAGAGACTCGGATACTGTAAATTGTCTTGTTGATGCTTGTTCTTTCATGGTGCTTTTTCTTAAGTGTAGTAATTATTCTGGTCTTTAACGTACCTGGTGGCTTTCCATGGTCCATACAGATGTAGGGGTGAAGAACCATCTCATCCTATGCTGGGTACACTCTGTTACTATTGCAAGGCTACCAATCAACTGGATCAATAATCAGGGAACTCTAGCAGAGTGTCATAACAGAACCAGTAGAGCGTCAGTAGGACTATTTTTGCAAACCAGACGATCCCATTATGGTGTGTCCTGTGTTATCCTATGGAGTAAGCATGGTTTCATCTCTCCTCAGTGAATCTGCCTGATCCAGGGACTCTGCAGCAGCTAATGGTCCCTCTTATCAACAACAGCGCATGTGACCAAATGTACCACATCAACTCCAGCAGCAGCGACACAGACACAATCATTCCCAGTGACCAGATCTGTGCCGGATACCAGGCTGGAAACCAGGATTCCTGCCAGGTATGTCATTAGATGTATTTATCCCTTAGTAATACACTCAAACAGGGCTCTGTTTATATCATTCTCACCTGCTATAAACTGATACCATTACCCCACTGTAGTAATACTGTCCTCAGTCATTATATGCCACACTACAATGCCCCCAGCCATGTCTATGCCCTTATATATACATCCAGCTGGGCTGCTGAAAGCAGGTGGCACTGACTACTCCCGACACCTCTACAGACATTTGTTGTTAGTGGATTTGTGTTGATTTTGACTCTATGGATAGATTTACTAAGCTGCGGGAAAGAAAAAGTAGAGATGTTTCCCATAGCAACCAATCAGATTCTAGCTGTGGCAGTTGGTGAACCCTTTTATAACTACCAATAAACATATTTAAGATACTAAAATATAAATATTTTCTCTTTATTTACTGTGTGGTCTGAACAATAGCACAGGTCTGCTGCTACTGGTGTGGACGGTCCGGTCATTCATTTAATCTCACTTTATAAACTTTTCTGTCTGGCTTTAAATTTTGCACTAAAGAGTAAGAAAGAGGAAACAGGAGGGGATATTTAAGGGGTGTACTCTTTAACCATAGATGTACGGACAGATATGTATCAATTAAAATAAAAAAAACACTTTATTATGTATTTTATTAAAAACAGTATTGCGTATTGCTGTCTGTCCTATAATATGGTATATAATCAGAAATTAGTGTCCGCAAATAACAGAAAAACTAATCAGGATTAATGGCAAACTGATGCCAGCGAAATATGTTAAAAAGAACACATACTAAAGTGCAACACAAAACTATTACAGTGATTAAAAATATGTGGGGAAAAAAGATCGTTTAGCCCGATCAAATATTAAATAACACCCTAACTTAATATCATGAATAGTATGATCCAGCATCCATATACAAATATCCAAATGTAATGTTACAGGATAGTAAATAAATAGGAATATATATCCTATATTAAAAAATCCAAATTAGAGCAAAATAGCTCCCACTATAGTAATAAGAATATTTATGTAGTATATGAATGATGAGGAGATAACAATTATCTCCTTAACATAAAATGGAAATCAATGAGCTCTTAAAACGGCTCCGCTAGCCAGCGTGCCGAACAGAGCAAGATCTATAATGTCTCCCAGAGAGGGAATATGGATGAAGATAGAAGGCTGGCTGATCTAATGGTGTTACTAGCCAGTATGCTAAACAAACAAGGTATTCTATGTCATAAATCCTCTCACAGGAGGGAGATGTAAAGTTAACAAGCCAGTAATTAAGCTAAAGTTATTAAGCTAAAGTTATAAGGTGTATTATTAGAAAAGTATACACGGGACAAAGAAATCTGTTCCCCACATGCAAAACGCCGCCACGCGTTTCGCTCCAGAAACAAGCTTTCTCAAGGCATCAGGGATGTTTTTCTGTTATTTGCTGACACTAATCTCTGATTATATACCATAGTATAGGACAGATAGCAATACTGTTTTTATTAAAATATATAATAAAGTGTTTTTTTTTATTTTAATTGATACGTATATGTCCCTATATCTATGGTTAATGAGTGCACCCCTTAAATATCCCTTCCTGTTTCCTCTTTCTTACTCTTTAGTGCTATTTATAAAGGGTGGGATAGCACCTATGTAGAGAGTCCTTTTTCATTATCTGATATTGGATAGGATATATATA
>WWET01007088.1:21314-36466 GCA_011038615.1 Limnodynastes dumerilii
CCCTACACATAAATTAGCAACAGCTAAAATATCAGACAACAAATATAATACCAATTTGACATAATACATATTTTTTGTCATCTTTTTTTGTGACTAACAAATATAATCCTGACTTGACATAACAATTTTTCTTGTCATCTTTTTTTGCAACGCCTACCGATGACTGGACAGGTTCGTTGGGTAGTCTTAGGGTTAGGCTGCAGGGAGAGGATGGAGCTTAGAAAGGGAGACTTAAAGAGGGTTAGGATTGCAGAAGAGGAGACTTAGGGTTAGGCTGTGGGGTGGGGATGGAGCTTGGAAGGGAAGAATTAGAGTTAGGCAGCAGGAGGGGATGGATCGCAGAAGGGAAGACTAAGGGTTAGGCTGCAGGGAGGGGATGGAGCTTAGAAGGGGAGACTTAGGGTTAGGCTGCAGGGAGAGGATGGAGCTTAGAAGGGTAGACTTAGGCTTAGGCTGCAGGGAGGGGATGGATTGTAAAAAGGGTGACTTAGGGTTAGGCTTCAGGGAGGAGATTGATCGTAGAATGGGAGACTTAGGGTTAGGCTGCAGGGAGGGGATGGATTGCAGAAGGGGAGACATAGGGTTAGGGTAGGGAGGGTTAGGCTAGTGGAAGGGGAGGGTTATGGTAAGAATTAGCATAAGGTTTGGGGGTGAGGGAAATAGGGTTTGGCTGTGGGCAGGGAATGGATCTTAGAGGGGAGAATTAGGATTCAGGGAAGGGAGAGTTAGGATTAGGTTAATGGAAAGGGAGGGTTAGAGTAAGAATTAGTTTAAGGGTTGGAGAAGGGAAACAATTGTCGTATTTCAAGTTACAGTATAACTATTTACCAGTCAGTCGCAAAAGAGATGACAAAAAAATTTGTTATTATGTCAAATCAGGATTATATTTGTTGGGGTTTGATAATACGTTTGGTTACCATGGAAACGTGATTTCCCAGGCTGGCCAAGGGTATAAATATAAGCCAATGACAGGGATTTTATTCTTGTAGGGAGTTTAAATTGTCAGTAATTTTTGTTGTTGGGATTTTTTCCATGTAGGGATTTTTTCAGTAAATAAACTCATGCAGGTATTTCTTCCGTCGGGTTTACTTTAGTGGCCCAGTCAAAATATTCAATAAGATTTGTTTGACATGATCTTCCCACAGTGAATCCATGCTGCTTGGGATCCTGTAAATTACTGGATTTAAGCTACTGTACAGTTTGTTCCTTTAACAGTGTTTCCATCAATTTCCCTACTACTGATGTTAGAATCATTTGACACTTCTTCCCTACTTCCAATTTTATGCAAAGGGACGACATTTGCTATTTTTCAGTCCTCTGGCATCACCACTGTTATTAGTGACTGATTGAATAAATTAGTTATTGGTTTTGCCAGCCCTCTAAAATCTTTTAGTATCATCGCATGTCTCCCATCTGGTCCAATTGATTTTTCCTTTTTCAGCTTTGAAAGTTCTTTTGATACCTGCTTGTCAGTGAAATTAGTAGTAATTGCCCTATTGTATTAATAGTCTTCCCATTTAAAAGTGGTCCCTTTTCCTCTCTTTCTTTTGTGAATATTGAACAGAAATACATGTTAAGATGATCTGCCATAGCCCTTTCTTCCTCAACAAGAATCCTGCTCTCTGTTTTGAGCCTTACTATACCCTCTTTAGTATTTTGCCTTTCATTTACATACCTAAAAAAGCTTTTGTCCCCTTTTCATCTTTCACCTTATTTATAGAAAGGTCTGTTGCTGTTAATAATGTATTTTTTAAATTTCCCCACTACCTCATGAGTCCAGGGTTCTGACAATCTACCACTTATTTCTGGACCACGCATTGGAATTTCACATTTCAAACATAATACTAATGTTAGAAAATTACTGTTGGAGCATTTTGTTGTTGCCAAATATGTAACATATATACAGTAATAAAAGACATCTGATAAGTCTTTATTTTTTTATTGTTTTATTATTGATGTGGGCACACTATTCACTGCATTGTGCCCATATGCCATGTGCTATGTTTTCTGCCTATACTGTATTTTGACTAAGATTGACTGCACACTGTGGGCCTCATTTACAAAGGTCGATTTGGCCTAAATCGCAAGACTTTGCCTTTGCCTTTGATTTGCAAATAACCGTATTCACTAAAGGCAAAGTCCCGGGACTTGAGCCTTTAACCAAATCACCTCGGCAAACATCACTGGACAGAAATCGTCCAAATTTTTGCCATAAAAAACATACAAATCGTCGTATTCACTAAAGATGCTTTGAAGAAATTGCCTTTAGTCTGACGTGAAATCACAGAAAATAAAGTCGCCTCCTGTGTGGTGCAATTTAAATGTAAGCGGCCGTCAGTGACCCTCAAAAACACATGTCAATATACTTGACATGTGTTTTTGCGTGTGTAAAACCCAAGTGCTGCATGGTTGAACGCCTTAGCCATGCTGTGCTGATAGAACTTCAAGACTAAGTATTGCTTAGCCTTGTAGTAATATCAGCGTGAGCATGGTAAGGCTTCTAACCATGCTGCGCTGTGTGTAGTTTGTGTAAAAAAAAACACAGTGTGCACCAAAAATACATTAACACATTACAGTAAGTGTGCATGTAAAAAATACATTTTCCCTGACTAATTATATTCCCTAATGTGTGCACTTACCTCCAGTGGCCATCCTAAGCGTGTGAATGCAGTGTGTGGTGTAGTAAAATAATAAAAGTTTAAATAAAAAGAAAAAAGATACTAGATATGCTGCTTGCACCACTAGTGTAATTAGGAAGATCTCTTTGGTATAATGAATGATGAGTACTTGTCTGCATTGCAGATCTTGATATTGCTCTTTAAACTACTTTTGTGCTGTCACACTGCTATTTTTTTTTTTTTAAGGCTATCTAAAAAGAGTGGTCAAGGTTAATACGGTCTTTCCCCAAAAAAATGTCAAAGCCTTTTTTACTCAAGTTCTACTTTAGTTCTGTAGACTGTATATAATAGGATTTAATATGGGAATCATTGCCGTATAGAAAGCACACAAAATCCATAACATCAGAATATGATGGTGACAGATGAACTTATAGAGCTGACACATAGCACATGGTAAGGACAGAGAGGTGGGATGAGCAGGTGGAGAAGGCTTTTCTTCTTCCATCACTGGACTTGATGCTCAGGATGACAGAGAAAATGTTGACGTAGGATATATATGTAGGAGCAAGAACATAGACCAGGTCCAATTAATAAAAATACTAATGCAATGAATATATGAAGCAAGGAACAAAAGAGAGGTCCGGCACTCCAAACAAGCATTATATAACACTATGTGTCAGCACATACATAAAAAGGAGGTTTAGTTCACAATATATGAAGCGGTCTTGAGCTTTTGCAGGAGATCTTGTTCATAGATTTTAGATCACAGTAAAACTGGTGGATGGTATTAGAATGACAGGTGGTCATTTTCAGACTAAGACAGTAAATATTAACACATTTAACCAGGCCATCGCCCATAATTTCATGGTCATTATAGCACAGTTTCTTTTACTCAGGGTTTGCTGATAATATAAAGAGTGGCAGATAGCGACATATTGGTCATACCTCATAAAGAAGAAGAGAATATGCTCTGCTGAGGTTGCTGTGAAGTAAAAATACATTTCAGTGTACCACTGAGTGAAATAATAATAAAGAACCTGATTCACACTTAAGAAATAATTTAGTAACGATAAGTAAGAATGATTCACAGATCTAAAGAAAAATGCAAACCACACCCCTAGCTTCTTAGGAGTTAAGAACGCTATTTTATCCAGGTGCTTATATTTAGGAAAAGCTTTGTTTCCCAACTGAGAGTTGTGCGTATGTTTAGGATCTTTAATACTGTCATGATTCAAGGCTAAGCAAAGAAACACATTAATTGATTCAATTAAGAAGCAGATTGATTTTCTTTCTTTACTTTATAATTAACAAAAGTAATCAAAAAATATGTTAAAAACTGCAATATACAAAAATATAGACATTTTTTTTAATCATAAATACTTATTGAAGGATTAAGAAAGAACCATTCAGCTTTTAATGCCATTATAACATAAATATCAAAATAATAAATATCTACATAAATTAGACCTCAACAAATTTGTATCCCAAGGTCTTACATAAACAATGCAAACATGCTAAAAGTTAAATAAAAAAAAAACTATAGTTAAAAAATGTTTACAACAAACAATGAAATCATGTACAAACTGCAAATAAATGTAAATAATGAGTACCAGTACCTTTCAAATTTAAAGGCAAACACAAAATGGTAACATAACAGCAGTTTTAAAAGATGTGTGTTGAACAAACAGAAAAGCATGAAGTTTTGCCTCTCTGTTAACCATGCGGATGTCAACTTAAGAATTGTAGGGTGCATTCTTATCTTATGCAGTGCTTATATTACTCTGAGCAAGCTCTTTTTAACTATGAATCATTCTTAAATCTCGAGGAATGCCCATACTATACATTAGTAGCCCAAATGCATTAAGAGTCTTGTCCATCTAGTCACACATGCGGAAGTCATAACATTCCCAATCCTTAATCATTACCAAGTAGCCTTTCTTATTTGTGAATCATTCTTACAGTGCATAGTTTTGAGTTCATGCTCAGTTTAAGTGTTCTTAAATATTCATACTTTAATTCTCTTCTTACTTAGTTGTGAATCAGGCCCACAGTTTCTAGAAACATAAGGACAGTAACCGTTAAATATAACAAGTCTACAAATGACAAATTGCAGATGAAGAGATACAATGGATGATGTAAATGTGGCTCAAGGGATATTATTGTGATTATAGCAGAATTCACCAGCACTCCAACCAAATATGTAATGAAAAGTAAACTTTAAATTAATGTCTTACCTTTCAAATTATTATGCTAAATTGTAAAAATATGTAATTGATGTATAATTATCCATTAATATTTGAAAAAAAATGTTTAAGATAATTTTTTTCTATTATTATTATTATTATTATTATTATTATTACATTATAGATTATGTAGTAGTACAATTGATACTTGTAATTGTATATTGTATGTACTAATTCTCACAATCTATCATTTTAACCTGCCCTCCCTAATTTTTACTTGCCTTATATAGTTTTCAGTATTAAAATCTTTCTATTTTTCAAAAATGTGTAGTTTTATACTTCTTAAGAATAGTCTTTTAAGAAATGACCTACTACGCATGCATAGTAGGTCATTTATGCAATCTATGTACCATTTAGGTAAGTAGATTAAGTAAGTGCAGTCCACACTTAAACATTTTAGAAGGAAGAGGTGTGCCATGGCAGCCTATGATGTTTTTTTTTTTTAAGAAGAGTGGGCTTTTGAGGGATTTAAATTAGACGGGGAGGGAATGGGGAAGTGATCACCATTGATCTTTTCAGAACGGTTAGTTAATGAAACCCTATGATACTCCATAAGGTACCTAAAATTGGGGGTGGGTTGGGGGGCAGCTCAGATGAGTTAGGAACAGATACTTCAATACCTTACTCATTCTGATCTGTGAATATGGTCCAGACTGGATGATATTAGTATACTACATTTAGTTAATTTGATGTAAATACTTAACTCAGGGTTATTTTAGGATTAGAGAAAAGAGTTTATCAAACCTAGAGCATCAAAAGAAAAAAATTATATATTCAAACAATATTTATTTTCATGCATAAAATATTCATATTAATTCTGCAACAATAAGGTATGAAGTTATTATTTTATTTGTGTTATATAGATTTTATGTGCTATTTTATTTGTGTTATATAGATTTGCAATCATTGGGCAATATTCACACCTAAGAAGCTTCTGCACGGAGATTTGCAAAATGACCTACTGCGCATGCATAGTACCAGTGGCGTAGCTACAGGGGCCGCAGCGGTCGCACCGGGCCCCTGAGCTAGGGGGTGCCCAGCACTGGAGGCAATGGAAGCGCTCGCCTCTGGGCGATAGTCTGGAGGTGGGCACTTCTTCACTCCATTTACAATAAATGGAGTCCATTGCCTCCCTCCTGCTCGGCCAGCGGTCTCCCCGATTCCCCTCAGACTCTGACTTCTGTTGCAGAGCTGGCTGTGCCGCCCGCAGCTCTCTTCACAAGACGCCAGCGTGACCTTGATTGTATTAAATTGATAATTTTTTTCTTACCTTTGTCATTTAGTAACTAAACAAAATTATTTTCGGGCAACATTAGCCGTTACATTATTTAATGTAATATCCCTTGTACATTTTACTATTCATATATATATATTTTATATGGGTAACTGCCCACTGTGTTAGCAGGTCTTTATAATGTTAATGTTAATTATTGTGTCTTTCTCACAAAATTTTAGCCAAAGACTTTTTTACTTCAGAATTCTGTAGACTATATATAATAGGATTCAACATGGGTACAACCGTTGTATAGAATGCAGTGAACACAAAATCCATACCATCAGAATAGGATGGTAACAGAAAAGCTAACAGACCTGATATATAGTACAAGGTGATGACAGAGAGGTGGGATGAGCAGGTGGAGAAGGCTTTTCTTCTTCCATCGCTGGTCCTCATTTGCAGAATGACCGAGAAAATTTTTATATAGGATAAGAAACTACATAAAACTGGGACAACACAAAGTAACAATATTTCTAATATAATGACTATATAAAGTGATCCTGAACTTGTGCATGAGATCTTAATCATAGATTTTACATCACAGAAGAACTGGTGGATAATATTAGAATGGCAGGTGGACATATTTAATATTGAGACAGTAAATAGTAATGCATCTAACAATGCTGTCACCCATAATCCTGTAGTCATCAAAGCACAGACTCTCTTACTCATGATATGATTATAGTATAAGGGGAGGCAGATAGCGACATATCGGTCATACGCCATAATAAATAACAAAATCTCCTCTGTAACTGCTGATACAAAGTAAAAGTAAAACTGTGTGTAGCATTGTGCAAAAGAGACAATATTATTTCCTGATAAAAAAATGTAGAGAAAATTAGGAACAGTTACTGTTGTGTATAACATGTCTACAAATGACAAATTGCAGATAAAGAGATACATTGGATGATGTAAATGTGGATCCAGAGATATTGCTGTGATTATAGAAGAATTCATTAATGCTCCAACAAAATATATCAAGAAAAGTAAACCAGAAATGAATGTCTTACTTCTGAAATTATTAGAAAATGGCAAAATGTAAAAATATCTTACTGATGTCTGATTTTCCATGATTATTTTCTTAACTTTCTAAAAAATATTGTCAGAATATGATGATTATTGTTAATAGCAATTGAATTACTAAATTCAGTAAATTCATAACTCTGTCTGGCCCTCTCTAGTTATTGCTTGAATCTTATAGTTGTCAGTATTAGAATCTCAAAAATGTCCTTTGCATTTAATAAATGAATAGTTTTGTAATAACAGAGCTTGGGTGATATTCATTTATTTCATTTGATGTATGTTTGCGATTTCGCCAGAGTTAGCTTGTTGATTCTAAAGTTATACTTTAAAGCAATACTTATTTTTATTAATGAAATAATGTGATTAATTCTGCAATAAAAAAATATGAATAATTACTGTATACTGGATCTCACATCATGATATTTTATATTTTCTATACTTTTATCTTAGAGCAGATCAGGAGTTTGTAACAAAAAAAAGGGACAAAACCACACTTTGCGAAAACCATATTGAAGCTGTGTAGACAGTGTTAAAGTTAAATGGATGTTTCCTAAGCAAACTCTTATTTACAATGTAAATGTAAGCTGTCCATTATTTTTATGATTTAAGTAATATTTAAGGTTTTTCCATGCTTGCTTTGGCATCAGAATGGGGGGGGGTATAAGAAGGCATCAGTGAGCAGCGCATGCAGCAGAGGAGAGGAGAAACGCACACCAAGAGGAGAAAGGGCGTCAATGGGAGAAGGGGGGTGCCAGGGGAGGGCTAAATTCTTACCCCCCCCACCCAAAAACAAGTTGTGACCCCCCTGACTATATATATAATATGTATCAATAAAAACTTAATTTAAGGGAGGGGGTGCATTTTTAATATTTGCCCCGGGTTCCATTTACCCTAGTTACGCCTCTGCCTGGTGTCTATAAAAATTATGTCAGAAGGGCTAATAGCTGAAGAATTTGGCTTGTGTTTCATATATGCGTGCTTTCATAAATGTGCTGCATGCAACATATTACATGGGTGCCGTGGTCATACTTAGGGCCACAGAAATGGGTAATTCAAGTATAATAAAAAGAAGAACTCGATTCTCGATTTTAAAGCAAACTCTGTGGATTTGGGAAATGCAAAGCATAACATGTAAAAGATAGAAATTGCTGCCATCTCTGGCGATTTAAATTGCTGGAGTTTAATAACACATCGCCGGAGTTTGAAAATCAGTCAGCAAACACGCTCCTTAAATTCAGGAGAAAAATGAAAACAATCTCTGGACAACTACGGCGATGTATGGCGCTTTACTCCGTCGATTTAAATCCCCCCTTAATAAATCTAGGCCCTGGACTCCTGGGCGAGAGCCAGAGCAGAGTGTAGACCTCATGGGATCCAATGCATACTATTTTAGGCTCCTCGTCCCTGGGCTGGCTTCCCCCCAGGCAACCTAGTCACTGGCCTAAAATAATATAATGACCATGTTGACCTGTTACAATATTTGTCGTGTGGCCATTTTATTATATTGTTTGTGGCACCTTTCGCTGACACCGTCCCCTGGTGCAAGATTTTGGAGGTAGCGCAGGGACTCCAGGCTGCTACTGCGCCCAGCAGAATCACTGAAACGTCCACTTTCTTATTTACATATCGTGGAACTGCTCGTTCCACTAGCGCAGAGGACACGAATGCGAACACGGGTGAATGGGAAGCCTTGATCATCCGCTTGCACTCTCGTCCTTCACGCGCTCCCGTTCTGCATCTACGCAGAGTGCTTTCCATCTGAATAACAGGCAGACGCGCAGCTCTGGATCAGGTCCATTACCTTTAATTGATCAGTTTGTTCAAATATTGGATCACCGCACTCTGATATTGTGTCACATTTATCTATTTATGTATGTTGGGGTGTAGTGGTACAGCTCAGGTATATAGACAGGTGGCTTCAATGAACACAAATAGAAGAAAGGAAATGAAAGATTATTTTTATATCTATTTCTTTGCGTCACATCAAGTAGGGGCCTGATCCCGACCTACGATGTCGTGCTGTGTGTACTAATGCACAGCTTAACAAAAATGCACTGCCCCTGACACTCCCCCTGTCCTGCCGTTTTGCCAGTGTAACTACGGTAGGACGTTACAACTATCTGTTCGTAACCTCCTTCCCCGCCCTTCCTGCCTAATTTCCTTGCCTCCCCCCGCCTACCTTCACTAACTATAGCGTAATTACGATGATCATATGTTTGGAACGCCCTTTCTACCGTAATTACGCTATAGTTAGGGACGCCCGATCTACAAGTACAAAAAACAATAGTTACGCCAGTAAACATCTGGCAGGCGCATGTGCAGATCGGCTGAACAACCGATCTTATGCATACGAACGGTGTAACAACGCAATAGAACATTGTTGTGGATCAGGCCCTATAAGACAATTTGTATGAAATGGGAAAGGGGAGATATAACTGAGATAAACAGAGGACAAGGAAACAAACATGGTAAAGTGCAGATGTATAATATATGGTTGTCATATGATGGGAATATACTATGAAAATATTCTTTATATCACACATCATTAGTGAGACATTTTATTTCTGGAATGGAAATGGTTAATGTTGTGATGTCATAATGGTAACTGCTGTCATCAGGGCTTGGCTGTCTCTGTCTCACACACAAGGGAAGGACACACAGGAGGTAAGTATCTCAGGAAATAAATCAGCGCCTAACTTGGATGTGTCTGGCGACTTGGAGCTTGACTACCCCCAAAAATGACCTTGAGCTTGTTTACTTTATTAATGGAGGTTCTAGCAGGAAATTGTTGCGATCGTGATATCGTAGCCATTCGGGAAATTCGAAAAAAAAGAGGACGATAGTCCTCTTTTAGTAAATTGCGCAGACTTGCGAATAGAAATCAGCTAAAGCTATTTAGCTCTCAATATGGGATAATGTGTGTGTGTCTGTGTCTGTCTTACATGTTCACTATTTATAAATTTGGCTCTATAACTCTGCTTCGCCTCTTAATGCCAAGAGGGAATGGCGATCCTTCCAGACATGGGTCCCCAGAGGTTTCCTCCACCGGGGGTTCTCCTCTCCTGAGTGCTGAAGGATGACTCTTCGTGAGTCTAGAGGCTTTCCCTCCCTTCCACAGAGCCTAACCCTAAAAGTCTCTGGAGAGCTTAATCACCTCTCTGGTGGGGTCTGTGGTGCAACAGATCTGGCAGATGGCTGGTTCGGAAAAGCAATGGTTAAATATGTCGATTGGAAGATAAAAATGACCTTTCGGCTGTCTCTATTTCTATAACAGCCATTTCTGGCAGGAGACAGAGACCCATTGAAATAATCTTTAAAATATTTAAGTCCCTTTCACTCACTTAAGAGTTACCTTACAGTTTACTCAGCAAGCACTCAATAATACATATTGGTTAATACATCCAAACCAGATCTTAAAATCTTACCTCATCTGAAAGATACCACACAAATTTAATTATACTACAAACACTTATTCTAAAATGCTTTGTGCCTAACTCATGTTGCTTTTATTATCTGACAACTACATATTGTGCCTGATTCACAGATGAGAGTGAGTTACGTGTGGCCGGATCCACACTTATCTTTCCCCACAACTCCCCCCCCCCCCTTAGTTTTTAGGTGCCTAATGCCACTTAAGAGTACCATAGGCTACCTTACCTAACCCTGCTTATTTTCCTTCTTAAGAAGGAAATTACGCACACTTGTGCCCTTGCTGTTCCCTCCCCAGCTCATCTACATGACTCCCCCCACAAACTATTCCTTGAGGCAGCATTGGCATGACTTTTTCCTAAACCAACTGCATGTGGTCTTTTGACATCTATGTGTATGAAATCCTGAGCAAAAATTCTGAGGGACCAGTTAGATTAGGGCCACACTATTCAGATATGAATGCATTTGCTTTGCAACCACACCTACAGATGAACTTTTTGCAGTCATGGGTTACCTTAAGTTTTACTTCACAAGTGCTGGGAAATTGCCAGAAGTATTAAGGTCTGAATAGGAACACATGGAGTGGGAATGCCTATACTGTACACTGACTAAAAGGTAATGTCCATTTTTGAGCTCAGCCTGGCCAGCAGTTGGAAGAATCATTAAACATAACTCTGAACGGGTTAAAAATGTGTTAATAGCAATGATTCGCAGCTCAGTGTGGAAAAGTAGTCAAAATCCACCAGAAATGCAGAGAATTTTTTTAAAAAGTTTAGATCCGGACTTTTATCTCCTACCAACAAGAGGTTTACATAGTTGTTAACCATTGAAAAATTAATTATGTTTATGAAAAACTAAGACATAAAACTTAAACGCTATGCTCTCTAATGTTGATAAAATGGGTAAGGAGTCCTCCTATGCGTTCCTGGTGTCCGTGTTGGTATTCCAGTAGAGCAAGTATTTCCTCAGATTTAGTCCATTGCTAAGCATTAGTTAGTAGGCTGTCTATTGATAATTATTCACTATTTTCCAGTCTAGTTTTTTTTATCATTTTATGTTGTAATAAAAGTGTTATATTTAAGGATTGCCGGTGCCAATAACTACCACCTTTTTATCTTTTTATACATTTAGACATTTTTCTGGTGAATTTAGTTCTCTTGTGTTATGACACTCCAGGTTTACCTATGAAGTACCGGAGTGGTCCAGGAAGGAAAAGCAGGATACTCCGGGTTTACCTGGGAAGTACCGGAGTAATCCTTGGGAGAACCTAAAGGAGTGAGTGAGCAAGCTTTCAGGGTCCGGAGTCTTACCTTCAGGTGGTTTTCACCAGAGCCCCTGATGGTGGGGATGGACTTGAGCACCCCCTGAAGGCGTGGTCGCACCCCGTTGAACTTGGACTCAGCGGAAAAGGAATAAATAAACACCCAACGGTGAACCCAAAGAGGACTAGAATAACAATTAAAATGGGAGCAGAGCCATTAGGAAAGGAACTACCAGAGACTAACAAAATATGAACAAGGAACAAGGCACTGAGGACTGGAAGCGGATCACGATACTATATGGACAAACTGGGACTTCGGCACACAAAGGCACTCAAGAAATCTCAGTGGAGACAACAAACACAAGCAACCAGGTAAGTCCAGGGAAACAGGGAAGGTTAGTACAAAACTGGTGGGAAAACTCAGGAAGGAGGAACACTAGGTAAAAGGTGGGCTGGAATCAGGCAGGGCAGGAGGACAAGCAATGGTCAATTCACTAGACAAGCTAAAAAGCAAGACACTAGGCACACAGGAGAGCAGGTCACAGTTCTGACTGGCAGGGTCTATAACCGGTGCCTAGGAAGTGACAGAGAGGGTTTTGAATAATGTGAGCAGGTGAATGATTGGTGGAGAAGACTAACCTAGGGGATAAGGAGGAGGAGACAGTAACTCTGCAGCCAAGGCAAAGTACGCGCCAGAGAGAGAGAGCTGCAGCGTCACATAGCTAATTGCTACAACGCTGTAGCTAAGGGAGCCGTCGGCCAGGAAATGCCTGCAGAGAGTGCCAGAGCAGGGAGCGTGGAGAAAGGTTTGTGTATAACAGCGGCGGCTGTAACGCAGGGACCGGGAGAGAAGAAAAGAAATCAGCTGTAACATCTTGTGGGGGATATTACACAGACCCCCAAATACGGCAGCTAAATACTGTATAGGTATATTTTTTATATTTTTAACATTTAAATAATTTGGGATTGAATTTAAATTTTTTTGTTTAGCGCCCATCGTTAAAGATATTTTAAAATAATATATTGCTTGTTTACATTTCAGAACTCAACACTGCTCTTTAAATTGCATATTATATTGCATATGTGCTGTCATTGCTATTTTTACAGGCAGAGGAGAACTAAAAAGAGTTGTAATAGTTAATGTGGCTTTCCCTAAAAAATGTATTCAAAGCCTTTTTTACTCCAGAGTTCTGTAGACTGTATATAACAGGATTTAACATGGGTATCACTGTTGTATAGAATGCAGTGTAAGCAAATTCCATAACATCAGAATATGTTGTTAACAGAAGTGGTATTAGAGCTGATGAATAGTACAAGGTGATGATGGGGAGGTGTGATGAGCAGGTGGAAAAGGCTTTTTTTCTTCCATCGGTGGTGTTTATGTGCAGGATGACTGAAAAGATGTTTATATAGGATATGACACTACATAAAACTGGACCAAATCCAAATAACAGAATTTCTAAAAAAATTATTATATAAAGTGGTCCAGAACTTGTACAGGTGGTCCTGATCATAGATATTAGATCACAGAAGAACTGGTGGATGGTATTAGAATGACAGGGGGGCATATTTAATACTGATACAGTAAATAGTAATGAATATAACCAGCCAATCATCCATAATCCCGTAGTCATAAGAGAACACTTTCTCTTACTCATTATACGATGATAGTATAAAGGGGAAGCAGATCGCGACATATCGATCATACCCCATAATGAGTAACAGGACCTCTGTTGATGCCACTGCAATGTAAAAGAAAAACTGTGTGTAGCATTCTGCAAAAGAGACAACATTACTCCCTGATAATAAGATGTAGAGAAATTTAGGGACAGTGACTGTTGTGTATAAAATGTCTAAAAATGACAAATTACAGATAAAAAGATACATTGGATGATGTAAATGTGGGTCCAGGGATATTACTGTGATTATAGAAGAATTCACCAGCACTCCAACCAAATATATCATACAAAGTAAACTAAAAAAGAACATCTTACATTTGATATTTTCAGAAAATGGCAAAATGTAAAAATATATCACTGATGTCTGATTCTCCATCATTATTTTCTTGACTTTCTACAAATATTTGAGAGAAAAATATTATAATTATATTGATATATCATTATATTATAATATTGAATTGAATAGTTGTCAGTATTAAAATAGTAACAAAGATTGGGTGAAATTAGTATACTGCAATTAGTTGATTTTATTAATATATTTCTGATTTAACCTATGGTAATTTAGAATTTCAAAATATGGTTTGTCAATCCAAAAGCATTAAAAGGGAAAACAATTACTACAAAACAATATTTTAAATTATATTATATTTTGCAATATATTATATACCACATATAAAAAATGCAATCAATTAATGCAAAAGAAAAAATAATTTTGTAAAAATTTATGTAAACATTTTTTTTTGCATAAACTGCATTATGTACTATGCTTTCCATCCCTACCCTATATGTCTGTACTGTATTTTGTTGTACGGCGCTGTGGACACCTTGTGATGATGATAATAATAATAATAATAATGATGATAATATTAATAATAATCATCATCATCATCATTTTGGGGTTTATATTTTTGCTGTAACATTTGCAAGATTAAGTAATTTTCTACAATTTGTTGGCAGTTTTATCATCAGCACAACTGAATAAATGTATCTTTAAATGTATTTAAAAAAAATTGTTATTTAGCAAAACTGTTGCTTGCTGATTACATAAACTCCTAGCTGTAATTTATAAGAATATTTATACATATTTTCACAATGTGTAATATGAGGCTTAGAAAAGTGATCTCAAAGACTCCCAGCAAAAACACAAGCATATATATTGATGTGTCATTCTATTATCTACACATTATTATAATAAGAGGTTTAACATAACAAATTAATTCTGATGAAAGTTTATACATTATCGATTACTTTCTATGAAATTATTTTTTATAGTCTGAGGACCAAATCCACACTTAGTAACGTCAGCAAGCAAGATGAGGTATTCGGCTGTTAGGCTGGCAATGCACATGCCAGATTTTCGATGACGGCTCTTTGTTCCATACATATGGAGATTCATCTGTTAGGGTAGTACATTTCCTCCGCTTACCTAAAATCCATAAGGTGGGCAGGGGGAGCATTTTATTTTTACAGTAGAGATGGGAATAAGAACTTGCATGCAGATCAGTAGTCAGCCGGGCCACTGATCCGCATGTGTGGCTTAAGGCTGCCTTATGGCATGGTAAGTCACTAAGGGCTATATTTACAAAAAAAAAAAATTCCCCCGAAGGGAAGCTGCTCCAGGGT
>WWET01007088.1:36509-53109 GCA_011038615.1 Limnodynastes dumerilii
AGCCTGGCAGCTTCCCCTTAAATATTTACCAATACTCACCCCTCCGCCAAGGTCCCTCGAAGTCCCTCGAAGTGCTCTGCCTGCAGCGCAGGCACTTGATATCGAATGTAGTGCCTGCGCATGCGCAGAGACTTCACAGCCGCACTTAGAAAATTTTCAGCCCAAATATGAAAAACCACTGCGCATGTGCAGGGTTTTCATATCTGGGCCGGAGTCTTCTAAGTCGGACTCGTCTGCCGGACAGGTAAGTTTTGTATTTTTTTTAACTGTTATAAATGTTTTTAATGTTTATCGTTATTTATTTATTTTTTTTTAACTTTTTTTTTTTTTTTACATGGCCACATCCTCCTTCATACCACTTTTCCTCCCCCTAATAACGGCTATTAGGGGGAGGAAAAGGGGGGGATATGGGGAGATTGCTGGCATGAAGTCAATAACGCCATCCTCAGATGGCGTTATTTTTTCCTTCACTGCCGAATCAGAATTTTGGCAGTGAGGGATAGTAACTTTTAATACTGCTTCGGCACCCGTTAAGATCAACGGGCTGCCGAAGCCTCATGAAGTGTTTGTGCATCGCCATGGAAACTGCAGATTTCCATGGCGAATGCAGTTTAGTAAATTTTAAAATGCTCATTTTCAGGTGATAATGAGCGTTTTAGTATTAAAACAGCCATTATCACCTGGAAATTAAGTTAGTAAATAGAGCCCTAAATCTTCACACAAGAGAGGAGAGTAACAGGGGGAGTTCACTCTCCTCTTCTGTGGAAACTGACAGACACCCCGTATGGAAAGCATGTAAGAATATGGATCTGGTCCTGAATTATAAGAAATTAAATGGGAACTATTTCAAAAGTATAAACAAGGTTAAAATTGAAATAATGCAATGTAGCAATCACATTGTAAAAAATAAATAAATAAATAAAGCTCAGAGTATAAAAAACAAAGCAGATTATTTATATGCTTTTAAACTTCACACTTTGAAAACAAATATCTATAGGGAAATAACTGTAATTACATCACTCTCACACTCTTCAACTCTTTTTTAATATTTTTTTTTTAATTAGCACAAAAGTATAACTTAGTTTGTTACAAAGAAAAGTTATTAGTAGTAGTGCTATTCTATATTTTTCTCCCCACATTTATAATGAAAGAAATAAATTTTGGAATAGACAAATAAAAAATAGAAACTAGAACTAGTAGCAGGTTATATTTAATTATGTGTCCACTTTAATATCCTTGTGGACGAACAAAGGGCCTGATCCAGACCTACACTCATGAAACGCTCATGTGTGCAGCATATTTACGCCGGCGTACCTCCGATGCATTCCGCTCGGCACTCCCCTTGGTCGTATTTACTTTTGCCTTCTTACGCTCAGCAAAATCTACCCTAACTTTTCTGAGCGTAACCGCGGGCGTCCGTAATTGTGTAGTTACGGCGCTTAGCACGCCCCTACTGTATGATTTAAATGCCTCACCCCGCCCTCGGTTCGTAATTATGGGTTTCGTATGGCAGGCACGCCCCCTCGAGCGTTGTTACGAAGCTGTTACGTTCAAGGCCCATACGCTCAGATTTTATGAGCGTTACATCTGCCCCGAGCATGCGCCATAACTACAAATACCCGTTTTTACGCTTACACCCAACGTAAAAACGCACACGAGCGTAGGTCTAGATCAGGCCAATAGAAACATAGACTGTGACGGTAGATAAGAGCCACTTTACCCATTCAGTCTTCCCAGATTTTATATTTTTATTAAACTATACTGGCCCTAGACCCTATTTGACCCTTTAAGATTAGGATATCCTTCTAGTTATCTGAAGTTTATTTAAATTGTCAGACGAGAGGAAAGGAAAAGTCTGAAAGGGGTAAGTTATATAAATGTATAACATATATATTGGTGGTTTATAATTTATTGAATACTGGTCACTCTAAGGACTAGATCCTGACCTCAGGCACTCTGCACGAAAGAGGGGAGATAACTCTCCCTGTCACTCCCCTCTCGGTGTGGAAGTTGGGTTACATTGCCATAAAACAGCCTTAAGTCACTTGTGCGGATCAGCACGGATACTGAAAACCTAACCCCTACTGCAAAATTTAAATGCTTCCCCTCCCTCAGCTTAGGAAGTTTAGATGGGTGGAGAAGATGCACCACCCTGTTGGATGGATCTAATGGCGTACAGAGCGGGTGTGGGTCACCACTGAGAACGGCACTATTTCGAAAGAGCCGTTCTCTTCCAGTCAGTCCTGAACTGGCTGGGAAATCGATTGCTTTTGCGTCAAAGATAAAAAGTAATTTATCCCCAGAGCATGAAGATGGTGCTCCCAATGGTAACTATAAATTTACCCCAACCCGTTCCCTAATCCTTACCCTAACTGTCCCCTTCCATGATCCTAACCCTCCCCTTCCATTAACCTGTCCCTAAACCTTCACTCCCCACAGCCTTACCCTGACCCTCCCTTTCCCACAGCCTAACCCTAAGACTCCCTTCCCCACAGCCTAACTCTAAGGCTCTCTTCCCCTCAGCCTGACCCTAACACTCCCCTTCCTGTAGCCTAAACCTAGGACTCCTAGGAGCTTGACCATAAGTGTCCCATCCCCACAACCTAAATCTTTTCTCCCCTACCTGCAGCCTGACCCTAACCCTCCCCTTCCATGACCCTAAACCTCTCTTCCCCAGAGCCTAAAATGCACATTGACAGATATTTAGCCGAATTTTCGTAAACAGCTTATACAATTCGGATATAAGTTATTTTTTTTTTATAAAAATTTTTCCCATTTTTCTATAACACAGCAGCAAAATAAGCTCAGTAATTATTTTTGAAAAAATATGATTGAGACCCTAAAGTTCCATAAACACTACGGTTTTTTAAACGATTGACGACATTACAGAATATTTTTATTGCCAATCAGCCTGCATACACACTACAAACGATTTTCTGTTGAGCGTTCAGTACTGAATGGCTTGATCGTTTATATTAAACTTTTTAAAAGATGCAATCAAACGATTTTGTGTACTTTACAACGATCATTTATGATCAGCATACGCACATGCACGATATCGTTCAAAACATTCCTTCTTCGGGTGATTTGAGCAATTGTCGTTAAAAAATATGTAGTGTGTATGGACCTTAAGAAAATCAGTGTGAAAGCCAGGGGGATATATAGTAAGAAAATCAGTGTGGAAGCCAGGGGAATATATAGTAAGAAAATCAGCGTGGAAGTGCTGAGGGATATATACTAAGAAAATCAGTGTGAAAGTGCTGGGGGATATATCCTAAGAAAATCAGTGTGGAAGTGCTGGGGGATATATAGTATGAAAATCAGTGTGGAAGTGCTGGGGGATATATACTAAGAAAATCAGAGTGGAAGCCAGGGGGATATAGGGGGGGGAAGTATTTACATATCACAGTAGGGGCAGGTTTAAGTACTTAGCATAAATTCTGCCATAACCACTCAGAAGCGGGGTGTCTCAGGGGAGTTCACGCCCCTCTTCCAGACATACAGAAAATGTACGGAGGTCTGAATCTGGCCCAAAGTAACAAGAGAAATTTATAATTATATACACCTTATAATTAAAAATAATTTTCTAAGCAATAGAAATATGCAAACATAAAAAAAATCCATAGGAAGTACATAACATCACTAGAAGGTTAATATAGGTATATTGCATCATATAGGTCTGTTCCAGAGCAATTAATCAAGTGATGGAATAGTACTTAAGATCATATCAAGCTAAAATGCACATTGGTAGAAATAGACTAACATGTCCTTCAGTTTAGAATTTGTATCTAAAGAGAGGAAGTAACTGGTCCTCAATGTTGCACAGTGGTCACAATGTAGCACAGTTCTTAAGTGGATAAAGACAGCTGGTTAGAGACAGCTATATGAATAGTATGTAGCTTGATAATAACTCGGTGAATGCCGATAAGCTATAATCATCAACGCACACAAGTAGTGGGTATGGGTTTCCACTAGTGTTGTACAGTTAATGGGTCTGCGATATGGTGTAATTAGCAGAAAAAAGACCTCTTTAGAGCTCGTCAGGAGGCAAGGATCCCCAAGTGGATGCTGATAGCCAGCAGGAGGAGCAGCCGACTATACTGATGTGGCTGCTTGAGCTACGACATTTCACACATTCAGGCTCAGATAATATCGATGAGTCTGCATGTTGGAAATGACAGTTCTTATCTGATAAGGCCACAAGGGTGATTAATAGTGTTGAATCCCTAGGCAGCCACGGGCCCCAGGGGCTAGGCAGGCCCTAGGCAGGTGCCTAAGTTGCCTTGTGGGTAATCCAGCCCTGATCACACAAATGTGCAACTGTCTAATACCATGTTCACACTGAAGCCCCGGCAAAAACCCGGGTTTTTTAACCCGGGTTTTTGCCGGGGCATGCAGCAGAAAAACAGGGAAAACCCTGTTCACACTGCAGCATAGACCCGGGAAATTCCCGGGTCAGGCCCGTTCACACTGAACGGGACTGACTCGGGATTCTTCGGTTCTATGCTGTTAAACTATTGTATACCCCATTCTATTCTATAGTCTATACTATTTCATACCCTATTCTATACAATAGAATAGGGTATAGAATAGTATAGACTATAGACTAGAATGGGGTATACAATACTACGCTACTCACCTCTCCTGCAAGTCCCGCGATGATCCTCTGGGTCCTCGCAGGACTTCATTCACGCGATGCCTGAATGAAGTCTTGCGCATGCGCAGGACCTCCATTACGGCCGGACTTGCGGTCAGCCGCGTCGCAGGACAGGTAAGTTCTGTTTAATATTTTTTAAGTGTTTTTTTTTAAATTAATTTATTGTTTTTATTTATTTAAAACTTTTTTTTTTAATTAAGTGTTTTTTTTAAAGAAACGAAGCTGATTGGGTCTTTTTTGACCCAATCAGCTTCTTTCTGTGCGACCCGTGTTACAAAAAACACGGGTCGCACCGTTCACACTGAGGGCGACACGGGTCAGACACGGGAATTACCCCTCGTTAAATCCCGTGTCTGATTCCCGGGTCTCTCTACCCGGGTCGACGCGGGTGTGACCGTTCACACTGAGCCTAGACCCGGGATTTTCGGTCTTGCCCCGGCAAAGTCCCGGGTTTTTGGCTCAGTGTGAACGGGGTATAAGTTCATGCACTTAACAAGGTCTGGATCCAGCCCAATGTTACGTAGGTAATTGCATGTTAGTATGTACTGCACATACCCAGTACCTGGCATTCTACATTGGAATGCATCTGTCCAATGCAGAACTCAGCACGGGAGGTGGACCAAGTCACCATGCATAAAATATACACATGGGGATGGATCCAGACTTAACTAAGTGCTTGAAATGAGTTACTCCTGGGCTAAATCATGGTGATTGCAGGGGAGTCATATTTCATCTGTTGCAAACAGTATTAGAGTTGAGAGGTGTATTCAACTCTTCTGACATTGAAGTCCCAACCTTGTCAATGATAAGATCTCTACAGTTCCCTTTTCTTTTCTTCTGATAAGGGAACACTGTCAAATAATAACATAGGGCTGGATCCAGACTTAAGAAGGAGCTTGAAATTAAGAGAGGAAATTTACACCTGGGCTAAACCATGTTGATTGCAGGGAGTCATATTTCATCTGTTGTTAAACATTATTAGAGTTGAGAGGTGATGTTTCCTATCCCAAGTCTAAATAACATTGTGATAGTAACGCTGGTCTCCCCCTGCAATCAACATGGTTTTGCCCAGGTGTAACCTTCCTCTCATAATTTCAAGCTCCTTCTTGAGTCTGGATCCAGGCTATAGTCGGATCCAGACTTTCAATATAGTGCAGATCCTCTGCTTGTTTCAGTGGGATTACTACCGCTTTACCCCACTGTACATGTTTAGAGCTTGGTGAGAGTATGTACTAACCGATAAGAGAATATTACAACCAATCACAATCCTGTTAAGATGATGGCATAGGCATTCTCTCTCTCTGTGTACTCTTCCAGACCTCTGTACTTCTAGAAATATCCCTACTCTTGAAAATTAAGGCAGTGAAAGTCCCTCCATAGAAATAAATAAAATTAGAATTTTTACGTGTCTGAGTAGTTCTACTAAGCATTTGTGGATATATCTGGTCCAGTCACATCAAAATTAGAAGTTGGAATCAAGACTAAAACGTTATTAAGAAAATGAATTCTGTAAAAAAGTGATGTATTTTGCAGTAAAGTGCAGTACGATGGGAACAATTGGCCATGGTAAATTGAACAAAGAAAGGACTTTTATATTTAAACTCTACACCAAGGGTTTGGAGATCAATATAAACTGTCATAAATATATCACTTTAAGAATCTCAAGAACAAAGTATCTATTACAATAATCTGACTTCAAATTTAGTTACTGACCCAAAATAAATAATGCAATTTTCCTTTCTCTAAATTAAATAACAAAAAGAGAGACTAAGCAAATACAAAGGATTTAGATATTATTTTGATATTTAAAAAAATTTGTCATCCTTGACTCTTCCCTTTCCTTTATACTTCACATCCATGCCCTATGGTATTCTTGTCATTTCAACCTACACAACATTGCATGCATCCGTCCCTTTCTCACCAATGAAGCTACAAAAACCCTCATCCACTCCCTAGTCATATCATGCCTCGACTACTTAACCCTCCTCCTCGTTGGTCTCTCGCTCACCCATCTTGCCCCCCTTCAATCTATACTCAATGCTGCTTCATCCGCCTCTTCTTTATGTCAAACCCTCCACTGGCCTCCTGTTCATTTCAGACCTCTCTTTAAACTTTTTATCCTCACCTTTAAGGCCATCTCCTCATCCACTTCTCCCTACCTCTCTTCCCTCATCAACATGCACATTCTTTCCTGCCCTCTCTTTATTGAATTGTTGTGATATTGTTATATTTATATTGCATTTTATTATGTACTATGCTGTCCATTGCTACCCTGTATGTCTGTACTGTATATTGTTGTTGTATTTTGTACAGAGCTGTGGACACAGTGTGGCTCCTTATAAATAATAATAATAATAATAATAATAATAATAATAATACTGCATTGAACCCTGTATGACGTCTATGTACTATGTATAATTTATGTAGTCATTTAATCCTCTTTTGAAGATGTCATACTGGGTTTATATGTAATCAGTTGCATCCTCTGTCATCACCTTGAAAAAGACTACATCACTGGTGGAAGTGGACGGACATGTCAGCATCTTTCTGAAGACAAAGGGAAAAGATAGCATCTTACAGCTCAAAGATCTTAGGCCCATTTACACACTCTGACCTGCTGCTTTGATGCTCCTTTTAATATTTACTGTCTTCTAGTCAGTTGCCTGACACCCACCACCTGGGGCTCTATTTATTGGATTCCATTTTTTTATTGGAATTTTTTTTTATCTAATAAGATATGGGTTTTTATGTACTTATCAGTTTAAATTAACTTTAAATAAATTTGTCTTGAAAAGTGACAATTTTTAGCTTTTTGTCGAAACTGTGGATGTAAGCATTATTGTGTGTGCAATTAAAGAACTACTACTGGTGGAGAAGAGAAAATAGAGGAGTGGTAAACAGAACTTTATATATGTATGGTGTAAAGAATTAATATTTTAAGTGCATATTGGATATTGGATAAGAATTGTGAATGTATGACACTGGATTCTATATAAGTTATTTCCTCATGATTTAGCAGCTATTTCAGATAGCAGAGTTGAGGAGAACTCATGCTACTGCACAGTAAAAGTATATATTAGTCTTTAAGATGTTGTGTTGATTTTAACCCGCACTGTGTTTTATAATTCAACAGCCTTTATGACCCTTTGTTTTTCACCACTTGTATAAATTTGCTGCCTGCAATACTATAGCATCTACACAGTGATTATAGTGTTTGGAGGTGCTACTATACAATGTAAAGCCAAATAATCATTACAATTTGTGTGTTGTAATCTGTAGTTCTAATCTACACTACAGTCCTTAGTACTCATGACTTATGTATTTTGGTCACTATTTTAATAGCTGAATTTTCCCATGTCTCTAATAATATCACTTGCTATCACAAACTATATTTGTCAGTATCAGTTTAATTTGGTATAGTTTATAATACTAAATGAAAAAAAAATGCACTGTTTGAAATTAGAATTTTTCAATCACAGTGTCACATAGTTGCTGAAACACACTGTGGCCTGAATTAACACTACCGGACATATAGCATATACGTCCGTAATTGACATAATCTACGTATCTTTTCGTTACATAGATTGTGTTTATGCAGTCTTTAAGGGGTTAGGGTTAGGGTAAGACTGTGGGGAAGGGAAACTAAGGGTTAGGCTGCAGGGAAGAGGGGGTTAAGGTCATACGCAACGATACGCAGACGCAGATTACGCAGATTACGTACAATAGCTACCACGCATGCGCAGTAGCTATTGTACATTGAATTACATCTGTCTATGGAAGACGGACGTAGTTCTGCATCCGGTCCATTGTTGTTAATAATACTGTAAGTGCAAAACACATTTTTATATATTTTTTTATATATTTTTATATATTTTTTAATGAATACAAATTCAAAACCAAAACATTTGAAGGTGGTTTTGGCAAAAACAGAACCAAGACATACCAAACTAAATATTGGTGTTTTCGCTTTAGTAGTTTTGATCAGATTTGATTGTGTGAGCATGCCATCACTATACACAGACCACATGCCTCTACCCTTTCTCTCCTACAAACACACTTTAAAATGCAAGATGAAATGTAGTAAAATGTATAAAATTAAGGGTGTGCTTCTTTTCAGAGCAGTGCTATTTAATGCTGACATGAGCAATACTTTGGACATAAATTCACCTCTGGTTTAATCCCAGTATAGTCTCAAATTGTGTTGTCTCAGTGTATTGAAAGAGATCAACTTATAATGAAACTGTTTTTAATTTTCATTATAGCATAAAAATACTGTTAAAAATATTGTAAAAAAAACCTAAAAACAGGAGGGATAGTGTTAGATTTGATAAATTGTGTGGGCTGAATAAGAACATTACTGGGGATTACAATACTACCCTAACTTTTAACCTTTTCTGATAGTTGGTAAATTGGGTCATTCCTTCTAAATTGACTATACATGTTGTTTTATGAGCACTATTTTTACATTGTAATTTAAAATAATAAAAAAATGTTTAAAGTTAAAATAAGGTGCAAAATATGTTGATGTAACAGTGTAAGTACAAATAAAAATTCTACTTCTAATGAGATGCCTAAGAGTGCATCAGTCATATGTATTAGTAACTGGTTAAGGGTCCAAGGTACAAGCAATGGGGATGCAGTCTCCGTACGGAAAATTTTGTTTACAAAACAAGGACAGCCGAAAGCTAATATTTGGATGTCTCTATTAAGATTTTATTAATGAATGTGTTAATATGCTGAATTTATTTTTCAACATATTTACCCATTCATTAATTGGGATACTGCTGGCACAGATGCGTCGCACGACATAGACTGCTGGACAGGTGAGTATTGCAGGGTAGTCTTAGGATTAGGCAGCTTGGAGAAGAATCTTAGGCTCAGGCTGTGGGGAAGGAAGTCTTAGGGTCAGGCTGTGGAGAAAGGAGTCTTAGGGTCAGGCTGCATGGAAGGGAAGGTTAGGTTATGGTAATGGAAGTGGAGAGTTAGGGTAATGGAAGGGGAGGCTTAGAGTAAGAATTAGGATAATTGTTGGGGTAGGAAAAATACTCACCTCCTGCTGCTGCATATTAATCTTCGGGATCTTTGATGCAATGCAAAGCAAATCTAAATTGGCTGGTATAGACTGGCTCTTTCTAAAAATGGCCATTCTCGCCACTGACCCGCACCCCAGGCAATGCAAAGCAGTAACATATATTCGTATAGTCACAAAGGGAGATAAGGTCATACAGTGAATACATTTAAAGAATTGCTAAAAGATAACCCTAAAATTCTCTGTAAGAGGTGCTACTCCCCACTGGTGTGGTTCTCATAACCCTATGTTACACTGGAAGTGCCTGAAAAGCTCACATGGTGAAACTCACGTTGGGTAAAGGATCTCTAAGGTGCATCTTGATCTCCCATTCTGTTTATTTATATTTTTTTGCCATTCTACTTTTAATCATGTTGCCTCATTGTATTTTTCCAGATTTTTTTCTTTATGTAGTGGATATACAGACACAATCAAAATTGAAATTAGCAACAAAAAAAAAAAAAAATGGATAGACAAATTTATCCAACCTTTCATTTTGCATTAAAAATATTAAATACTAGTGGAAAGGTCCAAAATAGGGTGTGTTTCAGCATTCCCCTGCAAGTCCTGACCTATGGCTGGTGTAACTATTTTGGCATAAACGATGCATACATACATCTGCATTCGGGTCTGGATTAGAGTTGAATGGTTATGATTGTGTTAAATGCAACACGTGAATTATAGGGTTCCATGTCTAAACAATGCGTGACTCGGTTCCTCTTGCCAAATTTGGACCTCAAATCAAAGCAAAACATAGCTTTCCCATAATCATCAGATCTTTTGGATTCTATATAAGTTATTTCCTCATGATTTAGCAGCTATTTCAGATAGCAGAGTTGAGGAGAACTCATGCTACTGCACAGTAAAAGTATATATTAGTCTTTAAGATGTTGTGTTGATTTTAACCCGCACTGTGTTTTATAATTCAACAGCCTTTATGACCCTTTGTTTTTCACCACTTGTATAAATTTGCTGCCTGCAATACTATAGCATCTACACAGTGATTATAGTGTTTGGAGGTGCTACTATACAATGTAAAGCCAAATAATCATTACAATTTGTGTGTTGTAATCTGTAGTTCTAATCTACACTACAGTCCTTAGTACTCATGACTTATGTATTTTGGTCACTATTTTAATAGCTGAATTTTCCCATGTCTCTAATAATATCACTTGCTATCACAAACTATATTTGTCAGTATCAGTTTAATTTGGTATAGTTTATAATACTAAATGAAAAAAAAATGCACTGTTTGAAATTAGAATTTTTCAATCACAGTGTCACATAGTTGCTGAAACACACTGTGGCCTGAATTAACACTACCGGACATATAGCATATACGTCCGTAATTGACATAATCTACGTATCTTTTCGTTACATAGATTGTGTTTATGCAGTCTTTAAGGGGTTAGGGTTAGGGTAAGACTGTGGGGAAGGGAAACTAAGGGTTAGGCTGCAGGGAAGAGGGGGTTAAGGTCAGGCTGCGGGGGTGGAGGGAACTTGGGTCAGGCTGCAGGGAAAGGAGAGTTAGGGTTAGGGTAATAGAAGGGGAGGGTGAGTACATTTTTTACATAATCTACGTATCTTTTCGTTACATAGAAAGACCTCTAAAGACCTCATATACGCAATCTACGTATCGAAACAATACGCAGATTACGTACAATAGCTACTACGCATGCGCAGTAGCTATTGTTCATTGAATTACATCCGTCTATGGAAGACGGACGTAGTTCTGCATCCGGTCCATTGTTGTTAATAATACTGTAAGTGCAAAACACATTTTTATATATTTTTTTATATATTTTTATATATTTTTTAATGAATACAAATTCAAAACCAAAACATTTGAAGGTGGTTTTGGCAAAAACAGAACCAAGACATACCAAACTAAATATTGGTGTTTCCGCTTTAGTAGTCTTGATCAGATTTGATTGTGTGAGCATGCCATCACTATACACAGACCACATGCCTCTACCCTTTCTCTCCTACAAACACACTTTAAAATGCAAGATGAAATGTAGTAAAATGTATAAAATTAAGGGTGTGCTTCTTTTCAGAGCAGTGCTATTTAATGCTGACATGAGCAATACTTTGGACATAAGTTCACCTCTGGTTTAATCCCAGTATAGTCTCAAATTGTGTTGTCTCAGTGTATTGAAAGAGATCAACTTATAATGAAACTGTTTTTAATTTTCATTATAGCATAAAAATACTGTTAAAAATATTGTAAACAAAAAACAGGAGGGATAGTGTTAGATTTGATAAATTGTGTTATAATTGTATATCGATTTCTTTCATATAATATTGTCAAAATTTATGAAAAGTAATTATAAGACGACTAGGGTTTTGTTTTTTACAAACAGATGTATTATTTGCATTATTTAAAAATCTGATCAATGATCTTTAAATTACATTTATGAAATCAGCTTAATATTAGCTGTTGCCACATTACATAGCCTATTTAAGTTTCAACAGGAAGGGACAGAGAATTAGATAATGTTTAATTCCTCTTTTCTCAATCATTTTATTCAGAGCCTTCTTTATACCAGAGTTCTGTAGACTGTATATGATGGGATTTAATATGGGTATAACTGTTGTATAGAATACCGTGAATATAAAATCCATCACATCAGAATACGCTGGGAAAAGAATAGCTAATAGACCTGATGTATAATACAGGGTGAGGACAGAGAGGTGGGATAAGCAGGTGGAGAAGGCTTTTCTTCTTCCATCGCTGGTCTTCATGCGCAGAATGACTGAGAAGATTTTTATATAGGACATGACACTACATGAAATTGGGCCAACACCAAGTAACAAAAATTCTAAAGCCATAACTACATAAAGTGATGCTATATTTGTGCAGGAGATCCTGCTCAAAGACTTTATATCACAGAAGAACTGGTGGATGGTATTGGAATGGCAGAGGGTCATATATAAAGCCCAGATAGTAAGTAGTAATGAATTTAACCAGGCTGTCATCCACAATCCTGTAGTGATCAAAGCACAGTTCCTCTTACTCAGGATACGGTGATAGTGTAAGGGGAGGCAGATAGCAACATATCGGTCATACCCCATAATGAATAACAGAATCTCCTCGACTGAACCTGCTACAATGTAAAAATAAAACTGTGTGTAGCATTGTGCAAAAGAAACAATATTATTTCCTGATAACAAGATTTCCAGAAATTTGGGGACAGTGACTGTTGTGTATAACATGTCTACAAATGATAAATTGCAAATAAAGAGATACATTGGATGATGTAAATTTGGTTCCAGGCATATTACTGTGATTACAGACAAATTCACTGATATTGCAACTGAATGAAGCAAGAAGAGTGAACCAGAAATGGATTTCTTACTTTTCATATAATCAGAAAATGGCAGAATTTCGAAATAGTTCACTGATGTCTGATTCACCATTATTTCTTTATAGCTGTTCTGAAAAAAAAATGCCTAAAGATTTTTTATTTGACTTTTGTATATTAACAAAAAAAATACCAATATAATTAACTAAGCTTGCCAAGTAGACATATGAAACCTTGACAAAATACGGTTGGCAAGGATAATATCATACAACATATTCTTATCAAGTATTAGTTTTTGTTTGTAAATGTCAAATGCCTTTATTTAGCTACTACTCATGCGTAGTAACTATTTTACACTATCTACGTAGCATTTCATTACGTAGATTGCATAAATGCTATCTTTAAATACCGCAAGTATGCAATCTACAGAATGAAATGCGACGTGGATAGTGTAAAATGGTTACTACGCATGTGTAGTAGATAGATTCGGAAAATAAGGCACGTATGTAAAAAAAAAAAATATGGGGTTGTGAATCCGGCCCTAAATCCTTATGTGTCTAAATAGTGTACAAATTAATTTTGTAAAGAAGTGATGTTTAAACAGTAAAGCGCAGAATGATGTGAACAGTTAACAATGTTTATTTGAAAAAAGAAAGGAAAAGAGGTCTATAATATTTAAAATCTACACCATTTCATATAAATAGTTAGATCAAGATAAGCTATCATAAATATAACACTTTATAAATCTCAAGAGAAATTTAAACAAAAGTGAATCAATTACAATAATGTGACTTTCCTTTTAGTTACAGTAACATTTTTTGTGATATCTAGGAAAGAGTTTTACAATAAAGTATAATGAAATGAAAAAAAAAGTTTAGTTAAGATAGTTTTTTTTATATAAAACATAATTGTAAATGCTGCAGCAATATAAAGTAATATTTATTTTATGCTATATTGAGTTACAGTGTATATTTTTGCCTTCTAATCAAATTTGTAGATCTAATTGTAACGACTTGTAATATGCACTAAGGTTAAGTCAGCATCAACTTTGCAAAATCACCCGTTTTCTGTCTGTATTTTAAAAGCAAAATACAGTTTATGTGACACAACTTTATGAATTTGATATTTTAAGTCTACGGACCGGATCTTGACCAACCTCACGGAGATCTGGAAGTTCACATGGAAGAAGGGAGGGAACTCCCCTGTCACTCCTCTCTATTGTGCAGACATTAGTTGGTTTATGCTGCCATAAACCTTAAGTCTCTCATGTGGATCAGTGGTCCGTACGACTTCTAATCCACACAGAATGCCAAAACCCAGCCTCAACTGTAAAATGTAAATGTTTCCCCTGCCTGGATTTGCATACCGTAATATCTGGCGCATACATTCATGCTGCCAGAAAATCACCCCGAATTTCTTACTGAAGTATGGATCAAGTCATAAATGCTAAACCTACAATTTTGCAAACACAAATCCTAATCAATAAACCTCCTCTGCTGAGCACCTGTTTCTTTAGGATAACATTTGTAAAAGGTTGTTGGCAGCAAAATGAAAATTTTGCGAGCCAGAAATAAATAAAACAGCAGCAGTATCCAGCAATGTCACAAACTTGTGGTAAAAGAAAAACACTTTGTTCAAATTGTCATCGACACAAAATCATAATAATATGCTATTTCACAATAGCATCTGAATGCTAATTACACAGTATTTAATTTTAACTTACTCTTGACAATAAATATAAATCAGTAATATGAAAAGTGCATTTCATTTATTAACTCATTTATATTTATTCTATCAACTTATTTATACAAAGTAATACACTTTTTTAAAACATTTAAATTTAAAATTTATTTTACTCACTTTGGTCATTTAATAGTTTAAGATTATATACTAGAAACTTCTCAGAAATGCATTGCCATATCCTTTTATGGAATTTTATAGAATGAATAAATCTGCATTATATCCTTCTGAAAACATGAGGATAATGAATCACTGTAGTGGCAGTCCTTTAGTTTGTTGGTTCTTTTGAGAACTACAAAATTATTTATATGCTTCTAAAGTCTAGACAAATCCACAGTTTAAAAAAACAAAACAAAACAACTTACCTACAGGGAAATGGCAATGAATTTCATCACCCTCTTCAATTTTTTTTATTTTTTTTAATTAAATCATTTATAAATTAACCATAAAGGGTCTGAACCTGTTATTATAACATTAGCATTAACATTATCTTTTGCATGCTACTTATGGAAGTCAGGTAAATTTATGGTAGCATACATGTGTGTGCTAGATATCCCGCAATGGAACTCCTGTTGTATGAAGCTCTGTATGGTAGGAGTTCCGTGCAGGAATGGGGGGAAGAAGTCGTTTACCTAATATCTTTATGCCTAATCCCCGCAGGGGGGGGATAGGCATGCAGATAAAGGTAGGTGGTGGTGGTAGGTAGATCCACACAGATCTGAATTCAAATATATGCAGATCTGTGCAAAGATTCTAAAGTAGAGTTCTGTACACCTGGCAAGCCATTTTCACTTAAATTAAATTAAATTAAGAACTAGTTCTTTAGGATTCTGCCGGAGGAGATCGTTCATGACTTGTTTTCCCTTTTGTGATTGGAAGGTTTAAGAGTACTGTTCTTGTATGTTTTGGTTGCTATCTCAGGCACTACCTTATTGTTTTGGAGCCATTTTAGAGAGGAAAGGTGGAGGGGAATATTTGTTTGCAACTGTGCGGTCTGTGGGCTTGTTCCAGACCTTTTGTCGGTCCGGTAGTCCACATGGAACAGGGGAGTTACCCTCCTCTCTTGTGTGGAATTTAGTAGTAGTTATGCCGCCATAACACAACCTGGGATTAAACAGTTCCTGGATCAGCAGCAGTATGAACAGCTTTTTGCCCATTTTTGCTAAAACCCTCCTAGACTGTAAAATGTAAATGTTCCCCCTACAAACCTTACGGAATGAATGAAGGTGGGTGGAGAATGGGCTTCTCTGTCAAGGTGTGAGGATCTCCAAACAACTTAAGATTTGTATCGTAACATCCGGCACTCACATGCACACTTCCAGACAAACACCCAACATCAACAAGCAGTTTGTAGAGAACTTGGGACAGATGGAAGTTTGAAGCTGACCCTGTGACACTAGCTAGACAGAGAGTCAGAGACTGAGCTAGTGATACTACTATCCACTTTTGTGATGTAGGACCTGATTCACACTTAAGAACACGATAGGTTCTTAACTATACGCAATTAATAGCAATAACACTCCCTCGGCCGCCCACGGTTTGCAGGTTCCTATGTGACTTACGAGTGCCATAGGGCTCCTGTAACGTTGCGCGGCAGAAGCCGCATTACTTACCTGACCAGAGGGCTCCGCGTCTGACGGGTTGCTCCAGCGGCGGTCTCCGGCGTCCTCATGGACCGCTGGGCGCCGCCATCTTCCCTGAGGCACGTGACTCCCCGCGGCCAATCCTGAGGCAGGCCAGGGGAGCATGTGTCAGAAGATCCAATCAACGGCTGGAGCGGGCTATTTAAACCCCGCTCAGCTGTTCCTCTGTGCCAGAACTTCGTGTCTT